>CM075721.1:2634339-2881462 GCA_037974335.1 Prionace glauca
TCACGTGCTCACTGTGTGGCGTTGGACTGGCGTAAACACAGTAAAAAGTCTGACAACACCAGGTTTTAGTCCAACCGATTTATTTGATAATATTCTCACAAGCTTTCGAGGGGGCTGCCTCTTTGTCAAGTGAATGTGTTTATTCGCCAGAGTAACATTTTAGAAAATCCGTTATTCACAGAGTAATGATTACTGAATTTATTGTGGAAGAGTTGTTTTCTAATCAGGAGGTCAGGCTAACATGAGGTGTTTTCTCTCCTGCAGTGCTCTGATTGTGTTCAGCAATCGCAGTTACATCATTGAACATCTTGTAGGGGATAAGCACGGCCGCCATTTATTATACCGACCAGAGGATCTCTCTCCAGTACCGAGTAGCTGTGGAGTTAAAAACACCTCCCCTGGGTTCACCCTGACTGATCATCTGCTGCGTTCCCAGAGGGTGAGTAAAGAGCTGATTGAAAGTAATGTTCGAACACCCCCCACTCAGTCCAATCAATCCATACTGGGGTTCGCTCCTCCCTGCTGGTAAACACTCCCGGCACATTGATCCACCCTCATTTTCCCCACATTCCCTTCGCCAGTCTAAACCCCCCGCGGGCTCCTTCCAGACCCCCCCCCCCCACCCCCGACGGGGTCCTCCCAGACCCCCCCCCACCCCCCCCCCCCCCCCGGCGGGCTCCTCCCAGCCCCCCCCCCCACCCCCACCCCCCCCTGGCGGGCTCCTCCCAGCCCCCCCCCCGCGGGCTCCTTCCATACCCCCCCACCCCCCCCCCCCGCGGGCTCCTCCCAGCCCCCCCCCCTCCCCCGGCGGGCTCCTCCCAGCCCCCCCCTTCCCCCGGCGGGCTCCTTCCAGCCCCCCCCCCCTCCCCCGGCGGGCTCCTTCCAGACCCCCCCCCCAGCGGGCTCCTCCCACCCCCCCACACCCCCACCCCCCCGGCGGGCTCCTTCCAGACCCCCCCCCCAGGCGGGCTCCTTCCAGATCCCCCCCCCCCGCGGCTCCTTCCAGACCCCCCCCCAGCGGGCTCCTTCCAGACCCCCCCCCCAGGCGGGCTCCTTCCAGAC
The DNA here is from genome assembly GCA_037974335.1 of Prionace glauca. Lineage (NCBI taxonomy): Eukaryota > Metazoa > Chordata > Chondrichthyes > Carcharhiniformes > Carcharhinidae > Prionace > Prionace glauca. Next base: position 2,635,402 of record CM075721.1, read on the forward strand.
CCCCCCCCAGCGGGCTCCTTCCAGACCCCCCCCCCCAACGGCTCCTTCCAGACCCCCCCCCCCAGGGCTCCTTCCAGGACCCCCCCCCCCCAGCGGGCTCCTTCCAGACCCCCCCCCCCCCAACGGCTCCTTCCAGACCCCCCCCCCCAGGGCTCCTTCCAGGACCCCCCCCCCCAGCGGGCTCCTTCCAGACCCCCCCCCCCAGGGCTCCTTCCAGGACCCCCCCCCCCAGCGGGCTCCTTCCAGACCCCCCCCCCCCCCCCCCCCCAACGGCTCCTTCCAGACCCCTCCCCCAGGGCTCCTTCCAGGACCCCCCCCCCCAGCGGGCTCCTTCCAGACCCCCCCCCCCCCCAACGGCTCCTTCCAGACCCCCTCCCCCAGGGCTCCTTCCAGGACCCCCCCCCCAGCGGGCTCCTTCCAGACCCCCCCCCCCCCAACGGCTCCTTCCAGACCCCCCCCCCCAGGGCTCCTTCCAGGACCCCCCCCCCCAGCGGGCTCCTTCCAGACCCCCCCCCCCAGGGCTCCTTCCAGGACCCCCCCCCCCAGCGGGCTCCTTCCAGACCCCCCCCCCCCCAACGGCTCCTTCCAGACCCCCTCCCCCAGGGCTCCTTCCAGGACCCCCCCCCCAGCGGGCTCCTTCCAGACCCCCCCCCCCCCCAACGGCTCCTTCCAGACCCCCTCCCCCAGGGCTCCTTCCAGGACCCCCCCCCCAGCGGGCTCCTTCCAGACCCCCCCCCCCCCCAGCGGGCTCCTTCCAGACCCCCCCCCCCCCCAACGGCTCCTTCCAGACCCCCCCCCCCCCCGGCGGGCTCCTTCCAGCCCCCCCCCCAGCGGGCTCCTTCCAGCCCCCCCTTGCTGCCCGAGTGGGTGGGGGTTTTAACGGAGTATCCTACCCACTGTGATGGTGCTAAACACAAATATTTTCACCTCAACAAGTTTTGTGCAAATGAATCCCAGAGCCTTCCTTTCCTCAGAGAGAGGAATATTGTCCTGTTTGTCATCTCTTTGATTGGACCTTGCCTCTCGCTCCTGAGCAGATACAGCCTGTTCTTATCTGTCCATCCTATCACCATTCTAAACATTCCTTCATTGCCTTTGACAAGGTACCACATGGTAGGTTGTTGCATAAGGTTAAATCTGACAGGATCCAGGGTGAGGGATCTAAATGGAGACAAAATTGGCTTCTTGACAGAAACCAGAGGGTGGGTTGTAGAGAGTTGTTTTTCAAACTGGAGGCCTGTGACCAGTGGTGTACCTCAGGGATCAGTGCTGGGTCCACTGTTATTTATCATTTATATTAATGATTTGGATGAGAATATAGGAGGCATGGTTAGTAAGTTTACAGATGACACCAAGATTGACACTAAGATCAGTGGCACACTGGTCAGTGAAGAAAGTTATCTCCAATTGCAACAGAACCTTGATCAATTGGGCCAGTGGGCTGACGAATGGCAGATAGAACATAGAACATTCCAGCGCAGTACAGGCCCTTCGGCCCTCGATGTTGTGCCGACCAGTGGAACCAATCTAATGACCCTCTAACCTAAACTATTCCAATGTTATCCATATGCCTATCCACTGACCATTTGAATGCCCTTAAAGTTGGTGAGTCCACAACTGCTGCAGGCAGGGCATTCCACGCCCTTACTACCCGTCAACACTACTGCTCGTAAACACTACTAAGAGTCCTTCCATTAGCCCTATATTCTGTACTCCTGTTACTCTTACCAAAGTGAATCACCTCTCACTTTTCCGTATTAAACTCCATCTGCCACCTCTCAGCCCAGCTCTGCAGCTTATCTATGTCCCTCTGCAAACTGTAACATCCATCCTCACTGTCTACAACTCCTCTGACCTTGGTGTCATCAGCAAATTTACTAACCCACCCTTCTACACCCTCATCTCGGTCATTTATTTCTCACGTGCTCACTGTGTCTTTAAGATCAAGCAGTCACTAAGAAATGGGGCCAACTCTCCTTTGGTCAGAGCAAGGCAAACCCATTCGGGGGCTTTGCTGGTCAATGCACTGGGTCTGTGGGATCTCACATCTTTATTCTGAAAGAGCTTTATAAGATCCACTTCTGAGGGGGTATATTTATCCATCAAGGAGTACGGAACTTTGCAGACCTCCTCATGTTTGTTTTGTTTGAGGTATGTCAGAACATGTTCAACAGCCACCTTTGGATCAGTAACATTTGGAATATTGTGTGCAGTTCTGGTCACCTCACTATAAGAAGGATGTGGAAGCATTGGAGAGAGTGCAGAGGAGATTTATCAGGATGCTGCCTGGTTTGGAGGGTAGGTTTTATGAAGAAAAGTTGAGGGAGCTGGAGATTTTCTCTTTAGAGTGGAGGAGGATGAGAGGAGACTTAATCGAGGTTTATAAGATGATGAGAGGGATTGATAGAGTGGACGTACAGAGACTATTTCCTCGGGTGGATGTAAGCTGTTACTGGGGGGCATAACTATAAGGCTCACGTTGGGAGATATAGGAGGGATGTCCGAGGTAGATTCTCTACGCAGAGAGTGGTTGGGGTGTGGAATGCGCTGCCTGCTGTGATAGTGGAGTCGGACACTTTAGGAACTTTCAAGCGGTTATTGGATAGGCACATGGAGCACTCCAGAATTATAGGGGAGGGATAGCCTGATCTTGGGATTGGACATAGCTCAGCACAACATTGAGGGCCGAAGGGCCTGTACTGTGCTGTACTGGTCTATGTTTCACCCTGGTCACATTTTTATTTCTCACATAAGAATAAAAAGCCTTGAGGTTTTCCTTTATCCGACCCGTCAAGGACTTCTCATGCCCCCCTCCTCGCTCCCCTAAGCCCTTTTTTTAACTCATTCCTAGCTACCTTGTAACCCTCAAGTGACCCAACTGAACCTTGTTTTTTCTATCCCTTACATACGCTTCCTTTTTCTTCTTGACAAAACATTCAATCTCCTTTGTGAACCATGGTTCCCTCACTGCCTGCCAGGGACATACCTGTGTTGTCAGACTTTTTACAGGGACATACCTATCAAGGACATGCAGTATTTGTTCCTTAAACAAGCTCCACTTTTCATTTGTGCCCATACCTGACAGTTTCTGTTCCCATCTTATGCTCCCTAATTCTTACCTAATCGCATCATAAGTACTTCGGCCCCAATTATAAACCTGCCGTGTGACCCTATCCCTCTCCATTGCAATAATGAAGGACACTGAATTGTGGTCACTATCTCCAAAGTGCTCTCCCACAAACAAATCTAACACTTGGCCTAGTTCATTACCCAGTACCAAGTCCAATGTGGCCCCATCTCTTGTCGGCTTATCCAGTTATTGTGTCAGGAAAGCCTCCTGTACAAAAAGTGTCCCATCTGAACTATTCGATCTGTAAAGGTCCAAATCAATATTTGGAAAGTTAAAGTCACCCATGTAACTACCCTGTGACCTCCACACCCCTATCCATTTTGATCATGGCTGATCATCAAATTCAATATCCCAATTTCCCCCACTTCTTCTTCTTCCCCCCACCCCCTCCATATCCCTCCATCCCTTTAGCCCCAAGAGCTACATGTAATTTCTTCCTGAAATCAGACAACGTTTTGGCCTCAACTACTTTCAGTGGGAGTGAATTCCACACATTCCCCACCCTCTGGGTGAAGAAGTTTCTCCTCACCTCAGTTCTAAAAGGTTTACCCCTTATCCTTAAACTCTGACCCCCTGGTTAGAACATAGAACATTACAGCACAAACAGGCCCTTCGGCCCTCGAGTTGCGCCGATCACATCAACCCCACCAATCTGTAGACCTATCTATAACCCCCAATCCCATTAAACCCCATATACTCATCCAGAAGTCTTTTAAAAGACCCCAGCGAGTTCGCCTCCACCACCGACGACGGCAGCCGATTCCAATCACTCACCACCCTCTGAGTGAAAAACTTACCCCTAACATCACCTCTGTACTTCCCTCCCCGCACCTTAAATCTGTGTCCTCTCGTAGCGACCATTTCAACCCGGGGAAATAGCCTCTGAGAGTCCACCCCTATCTATTTCTCTCAACATTTTATAAACTTCTATCAGGTCGCCTCTCAACCTTCGCCTCTCCAGGGAAAAGAGTCCCAGCTCCCTCAACCTATCTTCATAAGGCATGCCTCCCAGTCCAGGCAACATCCTTGTAAATCTCCTCTGCACCCTTTCAATAGCTTCTACGTCTTTCCTATAGTGAGGCGACCAGAACTGCGCACAACAGTTCTGGACTCCCCCACCATTGGGAACATTCTTTCTGAATCTATCCTGTCTAACCTTGTTAGAATTTTGTAAGGATCTTTTGATAAGCTCCTCTCTCATTTTTCTAAACTCCAATGAATATAATCGTAACTGATTTAGTCTCTCCTCATATGACAGAGCTGCTATACCGGGAATCAGCCTGGTAAACCTTCACTGTGCTCCCTCTATGGCAAGGACATCCTTCCTCAGATAAGGACACTAAAACTGCCCACAATACTGTACAATTGCAGCAAAACATCCCTGTTCATAAACTCCAATCCTCTCACTACAAAGGCCAACTTTCCATTTCCCTTCTTTACTGCCTGCTGTCCCTGTGCAGTTACTTTCAGTGACCGATGCACAAGGACTCTGGGGCCTTGTAGAGTATCCACTTCTCTCAATTTACACTCATTCAAGTAATAATCTGTCTTCATATTGTTGCTACCAAAGTGGATAACCTCATATTTATCCATATTATCCTGCATCTGCCATGCAGATCCCACACACTCAGCCTGTCCAAATCACTCTGAAGTATTTCTGCATCCTCCTCACAGCTCACCCTCCCCACCCAACTCTGTATCAGCTGCAAATTTGGAGATAATACATTTAGTTCCCTTTTCCAAATCATTAATATATAATGTGAACAGTTGTGGTCCCCAGCACAGATCCCTGCGGAATCCTACTAGTCACTGACTGCCAATCTGAAAAAGACCCATTTATGCCAACTCTTTGCTTCCTATTTGCTAACCAGCTTTCTATCCATCTCAAGACATTACCTGCAATCCCATGTGCTTTAATTTTACACAGAGTCTGTTACGTGAGACCTTGTCAAAAGCCTTCTGAAAGTCTAAATAAATCACATCCACTGGTTCTCCTCAGTCAACTCTACCAGTTACATCCTCAAAATATTCCAATAGATTCATCAAGCGTTTCCCTTGTGTAAATCCATGCTGAGTTTGTCTGATTATCTGACTGCCTTCCAAATGCTGAGTTAGGAAATCCTTGATAATGGACTCCAGTAACTTCCCCAGTCTCACTGGTCTATAGTTCCCTGTACTCTCTACCTCCCTTTTTGAATAGCAGGCTTACATTAAGAACAAAGAAACAATACAGCACGGGAAACAGGCCCTTCGGCCCAACGAGCCCGCGCCGCCGTCCCATGGTCAGTGACCTATTCATGACTCTAGTCTATGCCTAATGTGTGAGGATCAGGGAGGTCCAATATAGGGACAATTTGTTACCCAATCAATCAGCCTAAAAAGCACATTTTTGGGATGTGGGAGGAAACCGGAGCACCCGGAGGAAACCCACGCAACCACGGGGAGAACGCACAAACTCCCACGGACACAGGCCCAACTCCATGTGTCCGCACAGCAACAGAGATAGGCCTCTGAGCTGTCATGATGCCCTCGAGATGGTCCAGTTTACGCACACCAACGACATGAAGCAGTAGGCAACTCCCGAAGCAACATCCAAGAGCAGCCCACCACAACCTGCCGCCCGCATGCCCCTTGCTGGACTTAAATGCCTGTGGATAAAAAAATTCATTATTAAAAGACTCTATATCCCTGAGGCGAAAACTGAATCCCAAGCCTACAATGTTTAGTAAGGCATTAGCTACCCTCCAATCTGTAGGAATTGTTCCAGATCCAAAAAATATCGGAAAGTAACCACCAATGGATCTACTATTTCCTGGGCCACTTCCTGAAGTACCCTGGGCTGTGACAAGTGGTGTTCCTCAGGGATCAGTGTTTGTAATATATAAATAATCTGGAGGAAAATGTAACTGGTTTAATTAGTAAGTTTGCAGATAGTGATGAGGACCATCAGAGGATAGAACAGGATATAGATCAGTTGGAGACTTGGGCGGAGAGATGGCAGATGGAGTTTAATCTGGACAAATGTGAGGTGATGTATTTTGGAAGATCTAATACAGATAGGAAATATACAGTAAATGGCAGAACCCTTAAGAGTATTGATAGGCAGAGGGATCTGGGTGTACAGGTACACAGAGTATTGATAGGCAGAGGGATCTGGGTGTACAGGTACACAGAGTATTGATAGGCAGAGGGATCTGGGTGTACAGGGACACAGGTCACTGAAAGGGGCAATGCAGGTGGAGAAGGTAGTCAAGAAGGCATACGGCATGCTTGCCTTCATCGGCCGGGGCATTGAGTTTAAAAATTGACAAGTCATGTTGCAGCTTTATAGAACCTTAGTGAGGCTGCACTTGGAATATAATGTTCAATTTCTGGTCACCACACTACCAGAAGGATGTGGAGGCTTCGGAGAGGGGACAGAAAAGATTTACCAGGATGTTGCCCCCTGGTATGGAGGGCATTAGCTATGAGGAGAGGTTGGAGAAACTTGGTTTGTTCTCACTGGAGTGATGGAGGTTGAGGGGAGACCTGATAGAAGTCTACAGGATTATGAGAGGCACGGACAGAGTGGATAGTCAGAAGCTTTTTCCCAGGGTGGAAGAGTCAATTACTGGGGGCACAGGTTTAAGGTGTGAGGGGCAAGGTTTAAAGGAGATGTACGAGGCAGATTTCTTACACAGAGGGGGGTGGGTGTCTGGAACTCACTGCCGGGGGGAGGGAGTGGAAGCGGATACGGAGTGAGTTTTAAGGGGTGTCTGGACAAATCCATGAATAGGATGGGAATAGAGGGATAGGGTCCCCGGAAGGAGAGGGGGTTTAGTTCAGTCGGGGGCAGCATGGTCGGTGCAGGATTGGAGGGGCCGAAGGGCCTGTTCCTGGGCTGGAATTTTCTTTCTTCTTTGAAGATTATCAGGACCTGGAGATTTATCCACCTTCAATCCCATCCATTTCCCAAAACCTCTACTCACGCTGATTTCCTTCAGCTCCTCACTAAAACATGTTTCTCTCAGAGCTGCTGGTATGTTCCTCATGTCTTCCTTTGTGAAGACTGAAGCACAGATGTAATCCCTCAGCCATTTTTAATTCCCCCTTATGAATTCTCCCCATTTCTGACTGTTTAGGGGCCTAGATTTGTTTTTGTGATCATAATTTTGTCTTAGCTATGAGGAGAGATTGGGTAAACTGGGGTTGTTGTCCCTGGAAAGATGGAGAATGAGGGGAGACCTATTAGAGGTGTATAAAATTATGAAGGGTAGAGATAGGGTGAACAGTGGGAAGCTTTTTCCCGGGTCGGAGGTGACAAACATGAGGGGGTCACAGGTTCAAGGTGAGGGGGGGTGAGATATAACTCAGATATCAGAGGGACGTATTTTACACAGAGGGGGTGGGGGGCCTGGAGTGCACTGCCAAGCAGGGGTGGCGGAGGTGGACACACTGGGATGGTTTAAGGCTTATCCGGATAGTCACACGAGCAGACTGGGAATGGAGGGATACAAACGAATGGTCTAGTTGGACCAATGAGCAGCGCAGGCTTGGAGGGGCCGAAGGGCCTGTTTCCTGTGCTGTACTGTTCTTTGTTAATCCTAATTTAAGAATATATCAATTCTCCTTCACTGTCACTGAGTCAATTCCCTCTCTATCAGCTCTGTGGGTAAGCTTACACCACAGCAACTTCTGCAATCAAAGAATACAACTCACGGTCACCATCAGGGGCAATTAGGGATGGGCAATAATTGGGTGAAGTAACTCTGTTAATGAATAACAATAATGAGGTTAGGAAGGGCAGATAAGGATAGGAGAGAGGGAGAAGAAGGAGATAAAAACTGCTCATTTCCAGCGTCTGTCTCTTCTGAAGCAGTGTATAGTTTAATGTTGAACAGTAAATTATAAAATTATATTATATAAAATCTAAAGTAGGAGGCATGTGAGTGATCCAGTAAAAGGCACCCCCCCCCCCCCCCTCCCCCAGCCCCCACCTTTGAACGGTTTTCACCTCAAACTGGTTTTCTATTTTCCAGGTCAAGCGGAACGTGCTGAAGGAGATGAGATATGTGGAGTTGGTGTTTGTAGTGGCCAATGATGTGGTAGGTACCTTTTCATCCTGGGGAAAGTATATCGGGAGCTTGTCCAGGGCTCAGATACCTGCTTTTCCTGATATACATCATTGACTTATAGCTTTGCACACAGCATAGAATTTCAAAACAAGAAGGACAGGTTGCATCTAAACTGGAAGGGGACAAATATTCTGGCTGGGTGGTTTACTAGTGTCACACAGGAGGATTTCAACTAGTTTAGAACATAAGAACATAAGAAATAGGAGCAGGAGTAGGCCATCTAGCCCTTCGAGCCTGCCCCGCCATTCAATAAGATCATGGCTGATCTGTCGTGACTCAGCTCCACCTTCCCGCCCTCTCCCCATAACCCTTAATCCCTTCTCTTATCAAAAACCCATCAACCCGCTTCTTAAATATATTCAGCGAGGCAGCCTCATTCCACCAATCTTTGGTGGTGGGTGGGTTCGTTTCCAAAGCAAAGGTGAATTAGCTGAAGGGGAACCAGAGAATAGGGCCAGTAATACTCAAAAACAGCAGGCAGGGTGGGATTGCTAATCAGAGAAGGTCCGGTGAACTGAAGTGCATTTGTTTCAGTGTGAGAAGTGTAAAATGTAAGGCAGATGAACTTAGAGCTTGGAACTATGATGTTGTTGCTCATACAGAGACTTGGTTAAGGGAAGGACAGGATTGGCAGCTTACCATTCCAGGATACAGATGTTCCAGGCGGGATAGAGGGGGATGGAAAAGGGATTGGGGGAGTTGCACTATTGGTTAAGGAGAATATCACAGCTGTACTGCAGGAGGAAACCTCGGGGGGGTTCATATATCGAGGCAATGTGGATAAGAGCTCAGGAATAGGAAAGGTGCAGTCACTATGATGGGGGTTTATTATAGGCTAGCCCAACAGCTAGCGGGGGATAGGGGGAACAGATATGTGGGCAGATTTTGGCAAGGTGTAAAAGTAACCCCCCCTCCCCCTCAACCTCCCCTCCCCCTCACCACCCCTCAACCCCCCACCCCTCACCATCCTCCCCCCCTCAACCCCCCCTCCCCACCCCTCCCCCTCACCACCCCCCCACCTCCCCCCACCAACCCCCTCCCCTCCCCCCCCCACCTCCCCCTCCGCTCCCCCCCTACCTCTCCCTCCCCCCCCACCTCCCCCTCCCCCCCCACCTCCCCCTCCCCCCACCTCCCCCTTCCCCCCACCTCTCCCCCCCCCCCCACCTCCTCCTCCCCTCCCCCCCACCTCCCCCCCACCTCCCACTCCCCCCCACCTCCCCCTCCCCTCCCCCCCCACCTCCCCCTCCCCTCCCCTCCCCCCCCACCTCCCCCTCCCCTCCCCCACCTCCACTCCCCCCCCCCTCCCCCCTACCTCCCCCCCCTCCTCCTCCCCCCCCTCCCCCCCTCCTCCCCCCCCCTCCTCCGTAAAAGTAATTTTAACTTCCCCAAAATTGACTGGGAGTCACTTAGTGCTGGGGTGTGGATGGGGCAGAGTTTGTAAGGAGCATCCAGGAGGGCTTCTTGAAACAGTATATTGATGGTCTAACTTGGGAAGGGGCCTTACTGGACCTGGTGTTGGGGAATGAGCCCAGCCAGGTGGTCGATGTTTCAGTAGGGGAGCAGTTCGGGAACAGTAACCACAATTCAGTAAACTTGAAGATACTAATGGATAAAAATAAGTGTCGTCCTCAAGTTAAGGTGCTAAATTGGGGGAAGGCTAATTACAACAATATTAGGCAGGAACTGAAGAAAGTAGATTGGGGGCAGATGTTTGAGGGCAAATCAACATCTGGCATGTGAGAAGCTTTCAAATGTAACTTGATAGGGATTCAGGACCAGCACATTCCTGTCAGGATGAAGGATAAGGATGGCAAGTTTTGGGAACCTTGGATCATGAGAGATATTGTGAGCCTGATCAAAGAGAAAAAGAAAGCATTTATCAAAGCTCGGAGGCTGGGAACACAGGAAGAAAATGTAGATCACGTGCTCACTGTGTAGGCTAAAAGGGGTCATGAAAAAGGCATTGGCCAGTAGGATTAAGGAAAATCCCAAGGCTTTTTATATACTCATAAAGAGCAAGAGGGGAGCCCAAGGTGGGGATTGGCCCACTCAAGGACAAGGATAGGAATCTATGGGTGGAGCCAGAGGAAATGGGTGAGGTATTAATGAGTATTTTGTGTCAGTATTCACCAAAGAGAAGGACTTAGTGGATGATGAATCTGGGAAAGGATGTGTAGATAGTTTGAGTCATGTTGAGATCAAAAAGGAGAGATTGGGGTCCTTGAGAAACATTAATGTAGACAAGTCCCCAGGGCCAGATGGGATGTACCCCAGAATACGAGAGAGACAAGGGAGGAAATTGCTGGGACCTGAGGAGGAATCTTTGTATCCTCACTGGCTACAGGGGAAGTCCCAGAGGATTGGAGAATAGCCAATGTTGTTCCTTTGTTTAAGATAGCAAGAATAATCCAGGCTGAACCATTTCAATCATTTGCTTTCCTTTCAGTATCGGAATCTGGGGAGTCAGAGGAGAGCAGTGGTGAAGAGAATGGTGGATATTGCCAATATGGTGGACATGGTGAGAATGGAGATTTGTGTTCTCATTGATATTCCCATGAATGACTCTCTCCTGCGATGAGCTCAGTCACAATGAAAGTGCCATTCATCGCGATGGAGTCACTGCAATAGCTGATGGAGTTAGACTCCCGTCTCTGTCACAAATCCCCCATCCTTTTTAGACACACGATTACTTTTAGTCTTAAAATGCAGCACAAGACCGATGTTGTAAAAGACAATGGTTCTGCATTATTCAGACACCCGTGGTTACATAGGAATATAAAAGTAAGAAACAGCAGACCATTCAGCCCTTCCAGCCTGTTCCCTAATTCATTCTGATCATGGCTGATCATTAAATTCAATATCCTAATCCCCCCCTTCCCCCCTTATCCCTCCATCCCTTTAGCCCCAAGATCTATATTTAATTTCTTCTTGAAATCAGACAATGTTTTTGGCCTGAGCTACTTTCCTGTGGGAGTGATGTTGCCTGTCGCACAGTCTGTTTTAATCGTTATTCCCTGGGCAAATAACTACAAATAGACGTCTTATTAGTACACCAAATATTTATTGAAATCCACACAAACAATAATCACCCATCCAACCAACAATAAGTTATCTTACAGGAAAATACTGAAGTTCAAGTCCAATACAGACCTTGACCTCACTTTGCGTGAATGGCAAGTACCCAAGCAGATATTGGCCGTTATCTGTGCGCCGGTCTCGGTAATCATCTGCGTAGTCTGGTCTTTTGGTCTGGTCTGATACTCTGGCTCTGGTATTCCTTCCTTCCTTCTCAGGTGTGGTGGCTCTCCTCATGCTGGTTGTCGCTGGTGATGTTCACTGTTGTTGTAGCTTCTCATGGGGGTCAGAGAGAGAGAGATTCTTGGTTGATTCCTTATACCCCTGTTGGGGTTCACGCCCTTTTTTGGGCCATTGCCAATCAATCGATCAGAATTTGATGACTGATCGATAAAGTCCAATCAGTTTCTCCCACATTGATCTCTGGGTGTGTCCCCAATGGCCATGTCTGTAAACGTTGGAGGCACGTCGGTCACTCTTATAATATAATCCTAACCCACTGAGTCTCTCTCATGTGACAGAGCTGCCATCCCAGGAACCAGCCTGGTAAACCTTCACTGCGCTCCCTCTGGTCGCCAAGGACATCCTTCTCAGATAAGGAGACCAATACATAAAGGCACGTCTGGCACAGTCCACTATCCGGCTGGTGGCAGAACTGGAGTGACTGGTGAATCTGGGGGCATTGGAACCAGTAACCCATTTGAGTGGGACACTCCAATCATCGCAGTCTTAAAAAACAGATGACAACAGTGAGGATCAGTGGTGATTTTATATCAGTTAACCCAGGCCTGGATGCAGATTTGATTTTGATTTATTGTCACTTGTCCTGAGGTACAGTGAAGAGTGTTGTTTTATATGCAATCCTCCCACATCCCACCGTGCAGAAGTATACCAGGATCATGGATCAGAGTTACAGCTCCGGAGAATGTGCAGAGAAGATAGTTCAGTATCTGAGAGGCCTGATAAACAAAGGGAGATACTTTCGTATCTTCTGCCTGGATGGGCAGAAGGTAGGAGAAATGTCTGCGTACATGGGGATCCTTAATTATGCCGTCTGCTTTGCCGAGGCAGCGGGAAGTGTAGACAGAGTCAATGGATGGGAGGCTGCTTTGCCGAGGCAGTGGGAAGTGTAGACAGAGTCAATGGATGGGAGGCTGCTTTGCCGAGGCAGCAGGAACTGTAGGACAGAGTCAATGGATGGGAGGCTGGTTTGCCGAGGCAGCGGGAACTGTAGACAGAGTCAATGGATGGGAGGCTGCTTTGCGAGGCAGCAGGAAGTGTAGACAGAGTCAATGGATGGGAGGCTGCTTTGCCGAGGCAGCGGGAAGTGTAGACAGAGTCAATGGATGGGAGGCTGCTTTGCCGAGGCAGCAGGAAGTGTAGACAGAGTCAATGGATGGGAGGCTGGTTTGCCTGATGGATTGGGTGACATTCACAACCTTTTAAATTTCTTCTTCTGGTCTCAAGCAGAGCAGGAGCCCAGACCAAGCTGTGAACCATCCAGATAGGCTACTTTCGATAGTGTATCAGTAATTGGGTGAGAGTCATTGTACACATGCTAAATTTCCACAGCGTTCTGAGGAAGGGAAGGTTTTGCTGTGCTTTCTTACATATAGTGTCTACATAGAACAAAGAACAAAACAGCACGGGAAACAGGCCCTTCGGCCCAACGAGCCCGTGCCGCTGTCCCATGGTCAGTGACCTATTCATGATTTTAGTCTCTGCCTAATGTGTGAGGATCAGGGAGGTCCAATATAGGGACAATTTTGTTACCCAATCAATCAGCCTAAAAGCACATTTTTGGGATGTGGGAGGAAAACCGGAGCACCCGGAGGAAACCCACGCAACCACGGGGAGAACGTGCAAACTCCCACAGACACAGCCCAACTCCATGTGTCCGCACAGCAACAGAGATAGTCTCTGAGCTGTCATGTTGCCCTCGAGATGGTCCAGTTTACGCACACCAACGACATGAAGCAGTAGGCAACTCCCGAAGCAACATCCAAGAGCAGCCCACCACAACCTGCCGCCCGCATGCCCCTTACTGGACTTAAATGCCTGTGGAGACAAAAAATTCATTATTAAACAGGTAAAGACTCTACATCCCTGAGGTAAAACTGAATACATAGGTGGATAATATTTTGGTTACTTGCTCCAGTGGTTTGATTTGATTTGATTTGGATTTGGATTTGATTTAATTATTTTTAGATGCCTTGGTATATACAGTGTGTGATGTGAGTGATCCACTAAGAAAGATATTTTCATAAAGATGATTTTCTTGCAGCTCACAGTTTCAGTGATGTCATTGCTCTGTCTTGACTGGAGATGTGTGTTTAATGTTTTTTATGTAGTTTGAATGAGGGTTATTTGTGTTTACTCTGGGGTTAGGTTACGTGTTTTTAGACAGTATTCTCATTTTCATTTTGGAGCTGCAGGATTGGAATTTAGTTTTTAAAAGGGACAGCAAGGTGGAAGGAGCTGTTTTCCCTCTCTCCGATTTTAATTTTCTTTGGAGGTTCTCTTGATTTTGTGAAGGGTGAAAAATTTACTGCTGTTATTGGGGCTGGGGCCGGAGTGTCTCTGGTGTTTTGGGAAGCTATCTTGTCTTCAAACAGTTTGGGGGGAATCCAGGGAACTGCAAGTCCTTCAACCAAAGGACTTGATTTCCATTATCATGCGAGTAGTATTCATTACTGTATTGAGCCGGTTTAAAGGTTTTCATCAATGGCAAGGGTTTTCATTTGATTGGAACACATTACATAATATCTTTATTAACGGTGAGACATTATAGTGGTTGTTTTGTTTCTTGTTCTTGCTAATTTTCTTACTATACACATTACCTGTATTCTTAAATAGACTTTGTTTGATAAAAGCTCCCTAGTGGGTCATTACAATCACACCTGAACTCAAAATGTACCATGCTTACCCTCGCCAAATTCAAGATGTGAAACTTATGATTCAGGGTCTCCATAAAACACTATGGATTTCCTGACCTGACCATAAGTGAAAAGTATTGCTTCTTTCATGCTATACGAAGTATGCTGCTCATAGAGAAGGAAAGGAGAGAGTGCAGAATGTAGTGTTACAGTCACAGCTAGGGTGTAGAGAAAGATCAACTTAATGAAAGGTAGGGCCATTCAAAAGTCTGACAGCAGCAGGGAAGAAGCTGTTCTTGAGTCGGTGGGTACGTGACCTCAGACTTTTGCATCTTTTTCTTGAAGAAAGAAGGTGGAAGAGAGAATGTCCGGGGTGTGTGGGATCCTTGTTTATACTGGTTGCTTTTCCGAGGCAACAGGAAGTGTAGAGAGAGTTAATGGATGGGAGGCTGGTTTGAGTGATGGATTGAGCTTTGTTTATGACCTTTTGTAGTTCCTTGCGGTCTTGGGCAGAGCAGGAGCCCAGACCGAGCTGTGATATAACCGGGAAGAATGCTTTCTATGGGGCATCTGTAAAAGTTGGTGAGAGTCTGTAGCGGACATGTCTAATTTCCTTCGTCTTCTGAGAAAGTAGAGGCGTTGGTGGAGCTTTCGTAACGATAGTGTCGGCGTGGGGGGGGGGGGGGGGGACCAGGATAGGGTGTTGGTAACCTGGGCCCTGAAAAATTTGAAGCTCTCGACCCTTTCTACTTCTTCCCTGTTGATGTAGACGGGGGCATGTTCTCCTTTACACTTCCTGAAGTCGATAATTGAGAAGGTAGTTAAGGATACTTTTTCTTTCTTATAAAAACTAACTTTGTTTTTGCTTGCTTTAAGTTTTACCCCGGAAGTAGTTGCGAGGGCACTCGGGTCAATTTTTTTTTTTCACCCTACTATAAATTAGACCGGAGGGGATTCCCGATACTCGACATAGGTAGAGTATCCCAGCCCTCCCCCCTCCTCTAACTAAAAAAGAGAGAGAGAGAGAAGGGCTCTGTCTGAGAGCAGGTAAGACTGCTTTTGTTTTTGTGTGTGCTGTAAGGGCTTTGGCTCACAGGGCCAAAGAGATAAGGTAAGTTATAAGTTTTTTTTCTACTTTTTCCTCTGGGTTGCTAAAAGAGGCAAGTATGGGTGTGAGACCTGTATATTGTTGCCAATGCAACATGTGGGAGGTCTTGGAAGCTCCTGGTCTACCAGACATCCACACCTGTGCTCGGTGTGTGGAGCTGCAGGCCCTACGAAACCAGGTTAAGGGGCTGCAAATGCAGCTCGAGGACCTTCGGCTCATTCGGGAGAGTGAGGAGGTTATAGATAGGAGCTACCAGCAAGTAGTCACACCAGGGCAACGGGATGAGGGCACTTGGGTAACTATTAGGAAGGGGAAACCTCAGGTGATGGAGAGCACACCGGTGGATGTCCCTCTTCAAATAAGTACTCCGGCCTGAGTACTACTGGGGGGGACAGCTCATCTGAGGGAGGAAGCGGTGGCCAGGTCTCTGGAGCTGAGCCAGTAAGTCAAAAAATCAAAAAAGAGAGCAGAAAGGTAGTACTAATAGGGGACTCCACAGTGAGGGGGACGGACAGGCGTTTTTGTGGACGTAGACGGGAGTCGTGGATGGTGGTTTGTCTCCCTGGGGCTGGGATTCGGGATGCCTCTGGGCGTGTCCCAGACATCCTGAAAGGGGAGGGTGAGGAACCAGAGGTTGTAGTGCATAGAGGTACTACTGACGTAGGCAAGAAGAGGGAGGAAGTCGTGAAAAGGGACTATAGGGAACTGGGTAGGCAGCTGAGGAAGAGAAAAGTGAAGGTAGTAATCTCAGGATTGCTGCCTGTGCCACGGGAGAATGAGGGTAGGAATGGAATGAGGTGGAGGCTGAATGCGTGGCTGAGGGACTGGTGCAGAGGGCAGGGATTTTGGTTCCTAGATCACTGGGACCTCTTTAGGGGCAGGTGGGACCTGTACAGTAAAGATGGCTGGCACTTAAATCCCAGGGGGACTAATATCTTGGTGGGAAGACTGGCTAAGGCTACCAGGGGGACTTTAAACTAGAAAGGATGGGGGGAGGGAATTGTGATGGGGAGACTGGGACGGAGGAAGTTAGCTCCCAGGTAGGGGAGGACTGCAGGCAGTATGGGAGGGAGGTTAGACAGGGGGTGGAGAAGGGAAATGCCCAGACTGAGGGGCTGAAGTGTATATATTTTAACGCCAGGAGTGTAGTGAATAAGGTAGATGAGCTTAGGGCGTGGATAGCTGCTTGGGAATGTGATGTGGTGGCCATTACGGAGACTTGGATGTCTCAGGGACAGGACTGGGTACTTCAGGTGCCAGGTTTCAGATGTTTCAGGAAGGACAGGGAGGCTGGCAGAAGGGGTGGTGGTGTGGCACTGTTGATCAGGGACAGTGTCATGGCTGCAGAGAAAGAGGATGCCGTGGAGGGACTTTCTACAGAGTCTCTGTGGGTGGAAGTTACGAACAGCAAAGGGTCGAAAACTTTGCTGGGTGTATTCTATAGGCCACCCAATAGTGACAGGGAAGTTGAAGTGCAGATAGGGAAACAGATTCTGGAGAAATGTATTAAAAACAGAGTTGTCGTGATGGGAGACTTCAATTTCCCAAACATCGACTGGAATATCCCTAGGGTAAGGGGTTTGGCTGGAGAGGAGTTTGTTAGGTGTGTTCAGGAAGGTTTCCTGACACAGTATGTGGACAAGCCTACGAGGGGAGAGGCTGTACTTGACCTGGTACTGGCGAATGAACCAGGGCAGGTGATGGATCTCTCGGTAGGAGAGCATCTTGGGAATGGTGACCATAATTCTATCTCCTTCACAATTGCATTGGAACGAGATAGGATCAGGCAGGCTAGGAAGGTGTTTGTCTGGAGTAAGGGGAGATACGAAGAAGTCAGGAAGTTACTTGGACAAATAAACTGGAAGGAGGCGTTCTTAGGGAAAAGTACCGAAGGAAGGTGGCGGATATTCAAGGAATGTTTGTCTGGCGCTCTGCATGACAACGTTCCGATGAGACAAGGGGGTTTTGGTAGGTCGCGGGAACTGTGGTGCACGAAGGCTGTGTTGAACCTAGTCAGGAGGAAAAGGAAGGTGTACAAAAGGTTCAGGGAACTAGGTGAGGTTAAGGATCTTGAAGAATATAAGGACTGTAGAAAGGAGGTTAAAAGGGAAATTAGGAGAGCCAGAAGGGGTCATGAGAAGACCTTGGCGGGTAAGATTAAGGAAAATCCCAAGGCCTTCTATAAGTATGTGAAAGGTAAAAGGGTGAGAAGGGAAAAGATAGGACCTATAAAAGGTGAAGGGGGAAAGGTCTGTGTGGAACGAGAAGAAATGGCGGAGGTGCTTAATGAGTACTTTGCCTCAGTATTCACAGTGGAAGCTGATTTGGGAGATCTTGCTATGGACTTGCAGCAGGTGGAAAAGATTGAGTACGTGGACATTAAGGAGGAGGATGTGTTAGAACTTTTGAATTCTATCAAGATAGATAAGTCGCCGGGACCAGATGGGATGTACCCCAGGATACTGTGGGAGGCGAGGGAAGTGATTGCAGAGCCCCTGGCGATGATCTTTGCGTCGTCAATGGAGATGGGAGAGGTTCCGGAAGATTGGAGGATTGCGGATGTAGTCCCTATTTTCAAGAAAGGGAACAGAGATAGCCCGGGAAATTACCGCCTGGTGAGTCTGACCTCAGTGGTTGATAAGCTGATGGAGAGGCTTCTGAGAGACAAGATTTACGAGCATTTGGAGAGGTTTGACATGATCAGGAATAGTCAGCATGGATTTGTCAAGGGCAGGTCGTGCCTTACGAGCCTAGTTGAGTTCTTCGATAATGTGATTGAACACATTGACGAAGGAAGTGCCGTGGACATAGTGTACATGGACTTCAGCAAGGCTTTTGATAAGGTCCCCCATGCAAGACTTCTTGAGAAGGTGAGAGGGCATGGGATCCAAGGGCCTTTGGCCTTGTGGATCCAGAACTGGCTTGCCTGCAGAAGGCAGAGAGTGGTTGTGGATGGGTCTTTTTCGGAATGGAGGTCAGTCACCAGTGGGGTGCCCCAGGGATCTGTTCTGGGACCCTTGCTGTTTGTCATTTTCATAAATGACCTGGATGAGGAAGTGGAGGGATGGGTTAGCAAGTTCGCTGATGACACGAAGGTCGGTGGTGTTGTGGATGGTCTGGAAGGATGTCAAAAGTTGCAGCAGGACATAGATAGGATACAGGAATGGGCGGAGAAGTGGCAGATGGACTTCAACGCGGATAAATGTGTAGTCGTCCATTTCGGCAGAACCAACGCAATGAACGAGTACACTATCAAGGGCAGGAGTCTTAGTAGCGTTGAAGAGCAGAAGGATCTCGGGGTCCGGGTCCACAGGACTCTTAAATCGGCCTCGCAGGTGGAGGAGGTGGTCAAGAAGGCGTATGGTGTACTGGCCTTCATTAATCGAGGGATTGAGTTTCGGAATCGGGAGGTAATGCTGCAACTTTACAGGACCCTCGTCAGGCCTCATTTGGAGTACTGTGCGCAGTTCTGGTCGCCTCACTATAGGAAAGACGTAGAAGCTATTGAAAGGGTGCAGAGGAGATTTACAAGGATGTTGCCTGGACTGGGAGGCATGCCTTATGAAGATAGGTTGAGGGAGCTGGGACTCTTTTCCCTGGAGAGACGAAGGTTGAGAGGCGACCTGATAGAAGTTTATAAAATGTTGAGAGGAATAGATAGGGTGGACTCTCAGAGGCTATTTCCCCGGGTTGAAATGGTCGCTACGAGAGGACACAGATTTAAGATGCGGGGAGGGAAGTACAGAAGTGATGTTAGGGGTAAGTTTTTCACTCAGAGGGTGGTGAGTGAATGGAATCGGCTGCCGTCATCGGTGGTGGAGGCGAACTCGCTGGGGTCTTTTAAAAGACTTCTGGATGAGTATATGGGGTTTAATGGGATTGGGGGTTATAGATAGGTCTGTAGGTTGGTGGGGTTGATGTGATCGGCGCAACTCGTGAGCCGAAGGGCCTGTTTGTGCTGTAATGTTCTATTTTCTATGTCTTGCTACAGCTGTATAGGGCATTGGTGAGGCCGCAGCTGGAGTACTGTGTGCAGTTTTGGGCACCGCACCTGCGCAAGGATATTTTGGCCCTGGAGGGAGTGCAGAGGAGGTTTACTAGGCTGATACCGGAGTTGAGGGGATTGAGCTATGAGGAGAGACCGAATAAACTGGGCTTGTACTCGTTGGAGTTTAGAAGAATGAGGGGAGATCTCATTGAGACGTATAAGATGATGAATGGGATGGATAGGATCGAGATGGAGAGACTCTTCCCGCTCAAAAAAGACAGTAGGACTAGGGGGCACAGCCTCAAGATAAAGGGGGGGCGGTTTAGAACAGAGTTGAGGAGGAACTTCTTCACTCAAAGGGTGGTGAATCTCTGGAATTCTCTGCCCGTTGAAGTGGTGGAGGCTGCCTCGCTAAATATTTTTAAGACGCGGGTTGATGGGTTTTTGATAAGAGAGGGGATTAAGGGTTATGGGGAGAGGGCGGGAAGGTGGAACTGAGTCACGACAGATCAGCCATGATCTTATTGAATGGCGGGGCAGGCTCGAAGGGCCAGATGGCATACTCCTGCTCCTATTTCTTATGTTCTTATGTTCTTATGTTCTATTGCACGCTTGCCTTCATTGGCTGGGGCATTGAGTTTAAAAATTAGTCATTAGCACTGCTGTCTCACAGTGCCAGGGACCCGGGGCAGCACGGTGACACAGTGATTAGCACCGCTGTCTCACAGTGCCAGGGACCCAGGGCAGCACGGTGACACAGTGATTCACACTGCTGTCTCACAGTGCCAGGGACCCGGGGCAGCACGGTGACACAGTGATTAGCACTGCTGTCTCACAGTGCCAGGGACCCGGGGCAGCACGGTGACACAGTGATTAGCACTGCTGTCTCACAGTGCCAGGGACCCGGGGCAGCACGGTGACACAGTGATTAGCACCGCTGTCTCACAGTGCCAGGGACCCGGGGCAGCACGGTGACACAGTGATTAGCACTGCTGTCTCACAGTGCCAGGGACCCGGGGCAGCACGGTGACACAGTGATTAGCACTGCTGTCTCACAGTGCCAGGGACCCGGGGCAGCACGGTGACACAGTGATTAGCACTGCTGTCTCACAGTGTCAGGGACCCGGGGCAGCACGGTGACACAGTGATTAGCACTGCTGTCTCACAGTGCCAGGGACCCGGGGCAGCACGGTGACACAGTGATTAGCACTGCTGTCTCACAGTGCCAGGGACCCAGGGCAGCACGGTGACACAGTGATTAGCACCGCTGTCTCACAGTGCCAGGGACCCGGGGCAGCACGGTGACACAGTGATTAGCACCGCTGTCTCACAGTGCCAGGGACCCGGGGCAGCACGGTGACACAGTGATTAGCACCGCTGTCTCACAGTGCCAGGGACCCGGGGCAGCACGGTGACACAGTGATTAGCACTGCTGTCTCACAGTGCCAGGGACCCGGGGCAGCACGGTGACACAGTGATTAGCACTGCTGTCTCACAGTACCAGGGACCCGTGGCAGCATGGTGACACAGTGATTAGCACTGCTGTCTCACAGTGCCAGGGACCCGGGGCAGCACGGTGACACAGTGATTAGCACTGCTGTCTCACAGTGCCAGGGACCCAGGGCAGCACGGTGACACAGTGATTAGCACTGCTGTCTCACAGTGCCAGGGACCCGGGGCAGCACGGTGACACAGTGATTCACACTGCTATCTCACAGTGCCAGGGACCCGTGGCAGCATGGTGACACAGTGATTAGCACTGCTGTCTCACAGTGCCAGGGACCCGGGGCAGCACGGTGACACAGTGATTAGCACTGCTGTCTCACAGTACCAGGGACCCGTGGCAGCATGGTGACACAGTGATTAGCACTGCTGTCTCACAGTGCCAGGGACCCGGGGCAGCACGGTGACACAGTGATTAGCACTGTTGTCTCACAGTGCCAGGGACCCAGGGCAGCACGGTGACACAGTGATTAGCACTGCTGTCTCACAGTGCCAGGGACCCGGGGCAGCACGGTGACACAGTGATTCACACTGCTATCTCACAGTGCCAGGGACCCGGGGCAGCACGGTGACACAGTGATTAGCACTGCTGTCTCACAGTGCTAGGGACCCGGGGCAGCACGGTGACACAGTGATTAGCACTGCTGTCTCACAGTGCCAGGGACCCGGGGCAGCACGGTGATACAGTGATTAGCACTGCTGTCTCACAGTGCCAGGGACCCAGGGCAGCACGGTGACACAGTGATTAGCACTGCTGTCTCACAGTGCCAGGGACCCAGGGCAGCAAGGTGACACAGTGATTAGCACTGCTGTCTCACAGTGCCAGGGACCCGAGGCAGCACGGTGACACAGTGATTAGCACTGCTGTCTCACAGTGCGAGGGACCCAGGGCAGTACGGCGACACAGTGATTAGCACTGCTGCCTCACAGTGCCAGGGACCCGGGGCAGCACGGTGACACAGTGATTAGCACTGCTGCCTCACAGTGCCAGGGACCCCGGGCAGCATGGTGATACAGTGATTAGCACTGCTGTCTCACAGTGCCAGGGACCCGGGGCAGCACGGTGACACAGTGATTAGCACTGCTGTCTCACAGTGCCAGGGACCCGGGGCAGCACGGTGACACAGTGATTCACACTGCTGTCTCACAGTGCCAGGGACCTGGGGCAGCACGGTGACACAGTGATTAGCACTGCTGTCTCACAGCGACAGGGACCCGGGGCAGCACGGTGACACAGTGATTCACACTGCTGTCTCACAGTGCCAGGGACCCGGGGCAGCACGGTGACACAGTGATTCGCTCTGCTGTCTCACAGTGCCAGGGACCCGGGGCAGCACGGTGACACAGTGATTCACACTGCTGTCTCACAGTGCCAGGGACCCGGGGCAGCACGGTGACACAGTGATTAGCACTGCTGTCTCACAGTGCCAGGGACCCGGGGCAGCACGGTGATACAGTGATTAGCACTGCTGTCTCACAGTGCCAGGGACCCGGGGCAGCACGGTGATACAGTGATTCACACTGCTGTCTCACAGTGCCAGGGACCCGGGGCAGCACCTTGACACAGTGATTAGCACTGCTGTTTCACAGTGCCAGGGACCCGGGGGCAGCACGGTGACACAGTGATTAGCACTGCTGTTTCACAGTGCCAGGGACCCGGGGGGCAGCACGGTGACACAGTGATTCACACTGCTGTCTCACAGTGCCAGGGACCCGAGGCAGCACGGTGACACAGTGATTAGCACTGCTGTCTCACAGTGCCAGGGACCCGGGGCAGCACGGTGACACAGTGATTAGCACTGCTGTCTCACAGTGCCAGGGACCCGGGGCAGCACGGTGACACAGTGATTAGCACTGCTGTCTCACAGTGCCAGGGACCCGGGGCAGCACGGTGACACAGTGATTAGCACTGCTGTCTCACAGTGCCAGGGACCCGGGGGCAGCACGGTGACACAGTGATTAACACTGCTGTCTCACAGTGCCAGGGACCCGGGGCAGCACGGTGACACAGTGATTAGCACTGCTGTCTCACAGTGCCAGGGACCCGGGGCAGCACGGTGACACAGTGATTAGCACTGCTGTCTCACAGAGCCAGGGACCCGGGACAGCACGGTGACACAGTGATTAGCACTGCTGTCTCACAGTGCCAGAGACCCGGGGCAGCACGGTGACACAGTGATTAGCACTGCTGTCTCACAGTACCAGGGACCCGGGGCAGCACGGTGACACAGTGATTCACACTGCTGTCTCACAGTGCCAGGGACCCGGGGCAGCACGGTGACACAGTGATTAGCACTGCTGTCTCACAGTGCCAGGACCCGGGGCAGCACGGTGACACAGTGATTAGCACTGCTGTCTCACAGTGCCAGGGACCCGGGGCAGCACGGTGACACAGTGATTCACACTGCTGTCTCACAGTGCCAGGGACCCGGGGCAGCATGGTGACACAGTGATTAGCACTGCTGTCTCACAGTGCCAGGGACCCGGGGCAGCACGGTGACACAGTGATTAGCACTGCTGTCTCACAGTGCCAGGGACCTGGGGCAGCACGGTGACACAGTGATTAGCACTGCTGTCTCACAGTGCCAGGGACCCGGGGCAGCACGGTGACACAGTGATTAGCACTGCTGTCTCACAGTGCCAGGGACCCGGGGCAGCACGGTGACACAGTGATTAACACTGCTGTCTCACAGTGCCAGCGACCCAGGGCAGCACGGTGACACAGTGATTCACACTGCTGTCTCACAGTGCCCGGGACCCGGGGCAGCACGTTGACACAGTGATTAGCACTGCTGTCTCACAGTGCCAGGGACCCGGGGCAGCACGGTGACACAGTGATTAGCACTGCTGTCTCACAGTGCCAGGGACCCGGGGCAGCACGGTGACACAGTGATTAGCACTGCTGTCTCACAGTGCCAGGGACCCGGGGCAGCACGGTGACACAGTGATTAGCACTGCTGTCTCACAGAGCCAGGGACCCGGGACAGCACGGTGACACAGTGATTAGCACTGCTGTCTCACAGTGCCAGAGACCCGGGGCAGCACGGTGACACAGTGATTAGCACTGCTGTCTCACAGTACCAGGGACCCGGGGCAGCACGGTGACACAGTGATTCACACTGCTGTCTCACAGTGCCAGGGACCCGGGGCAGCACGGTGACACAGTGATTAGCACTGCTGTCTCACAGTGCCAGGACCCGGGGCAGCACGGTGACACAGTGATTAGCACTGCTGTCTCACAGTGCCAGGGACCCGGGGCAGCACGGTGACACAGTGATTCACACTGCTGTCTCACAGTGCCAGGGACCCGGGGCAGCATGGTGACACAGTAATTAGCACTGCTGTCTCACAGTGCCAGGGACCCGGGGCAGCACGGTGACACAGTGATTAGCACTGCTGTCTCACAGTGCCAGGGACCTGGGGCAGCACGGTGACACAGTGATTAGCACTGCTGTCTCACAGTGCCAGGGACCCGGGGCAGCACGGTGACACAGTGATTAGCACTGCTGTCTCACAGTGCCAGGGACCCGGGGCAGCACGGTGACACAGTGATTAACACTGCTGTCTCACAGTGCCAGCGACCCAGGGCAGCACGGTGACACAGTGATTCACACTGCTGTCTCACAGTGCCCGGGACCCGGGGCAGCACGGTGACACAGTGATTAGCACTGCTGTCTCACAGTGCCAGGGACCCGGGGCAGCACGGTGACACAGTGATTAGCACTGCTGTCTCACAGTGCCAGGGACCGGGGGCAGCACGGTGACACAGTGATTAGCACTGCTGTCTCACAGTGCCAGGGACCCGGGGCAGCACGGTGACACAGTGATTAGCACTGCTGTCTCACAGTGCCAGGGACCCGGGGCAGCACGGTGACACAGTGATTAGCACTGCTGTCTCACAGTGCCAGGGACCCGGGGCAGCACGGTGACACAGTGATTCACACTGCTGTCTCACAGTGCCCGGGACCCGGGGCAGCACGGTGACCCAGTGATTAGCACTGCTGTCTCACAGTGCCAGGGACCCGGGGCAGCACGCTGACACAGTGATTCACACTGCTGTCTCACAGTGCCAGGGACCCGGGGCAGCACGGTGACACAGTGATTAGCAATGCTGTCTCACAGTGCCAGGGACCCGGGGCAGCACGGTGACACAGTGATTAGCACTGCTGTCTCACAGTGCCAGGGACCCGGGGCAGCACGGTGACACAGTGATTAGCACTGCTGTCTCACAGTGCCAGGGACGCGGGGCAGCACGGTGACACAGTGATTAGCACTGCTGTCTCACAGTGCCAGGGACCCGGGGCAGCACGGTGACACAGTGATTAGCACTGCTGTCTCACAGTGCCAGGGACCCGGGGCAGCACGGTGACTCAGTGATTAGCACTGCTATCTCACAGTGCCAGGGACCCGGGGCAGCACGGTGACACAGTGATTAGCACTGCTGTCTCACAGTGCCAGGGACCCGGGGCAGCACGGTGACACAGTGATTAGCACTGCTGTCTCACAGTGCCAGGGACCCGGCGCAGCACGGTGACACAGTGATTAGCACTGCTGTCTCACAGTGCCAGGGACCCGGGGCAGCACGGTGACACAGTGATTAGCACTGCTGTCTCACAGTGCCAGGGACCCGGGGCAGCACGGTGACACAGTGATTAGCACTGCTGTCTCACAGTGCCAGGGACCCGGGGCAGCACGGTGACACAGTGATTAGCACTGCTGTCTCACAGTGCCAGGGACCCAGGGCAGCACGGTGACACAGTGATTAGCACCGCTGTCTCACAGTGCCAGGGACCCGGGGCAGCACGGTGACACAGTGATTAGCACCGCTGTCTCACAGTGCCAGGGACCCGGGGCAGCACGGTGACACAGTGATTAGCACTGCTGTCTCACAGTGCCAGGGACCCGGGGCAGCACGGTGACACAGTGATTAGCACTGCTGTCTCACAGCGCCAGGGACACGGGGCAGCACGGTGACACAGTGATTAGCACTGCTGTCTCACAGTACCAGGGACCCGTGGCAGCATGGTGACACAGTGATTAGCACTGCTGTCTCACAGTGCCAGGGACCCGGGGCAGCACGGTGACACAGTGATTAGCACTGTTGTCTCACAGTGCCAGGGACCCAGGGCAGCACGGTGACACAGTGATTAGCACTGCTGTCTCACAGTGCCAGGGACCCGGGGCAGCACGGTGACACAGTGATTCACACTGCTATCTCACAGTGCCAGGGACCCGGGGCAGCACGGTGACACAGTGATTAGCACTGCTGTCTCACAGTGCCAGGGACCCGGGGCAGCACGGTGACACAGTGATTAGCACTGCTGTCTCACAGTGCCAGGGACCCGGGGCAGCACGGTGATACAGTGATTAGCACTGCTGTCTCACAGTGCCAGGGACCCGGGGGCAGCACGGTGACACAGTGATTAGCACTGCTGTCTCACAGTGCCAGGGACCCAGGGCAGCAAGGTGACACAGTGATTAGCACTGCTGTCTCACAGTGCCAGGGACCCGAGGCAGCACGGTGACACAGTGATTAGCACTGCTGTCTCACAGTGCGAGGGACCCAGGGCAGTACGGCGACACAGTGATTAGCACTGCTGCCTCACAGTGCCAGGGACCCGGGGCAGCACGGTGACACAGTGATTAGCACTGCTGCCTCACAGTGCCAGGGACCCCGGGCAGCATGGTGATACAGTGATTAGCACTGCTGTCTCACAGTGCCAGGGACCCGGGGCAGCACGGTGACACAGTGATTAGCACTGCTGTCTCACAGTGCCAGGGACCCGGGGCAGCACGGTGACACAGTGATTCACACTGCTGTCTCACAGTGCCAGGGACCTGGGGCAGCACGGTGACACAGTGATTAGCACTGCTGTCTCACAGCGACAGGGACCCGGGGCAGCACGGTGACACAGTGATTCACACTGCTGTCTCACAGTGCCAGGGACCCGGGGCAGCACGGTGACACAGTGATTCGCTCTGCTGTCTCACAGTGCCAGGGACCCGGGGCAGCACGGTGACACAGTGATTCACACTGCTGTCTCACAGTGCCAGGGACCCGGGGCAGCACGGTGACACAGTGATTAGCACTGCTGTCTCACAGTGCCAGGGACCCGGGGCAGCACGGTGATACAGTGATTAGCACTGCTGTCTCACAGTGCCAGGGACCCGGGGCAGCACGGTGATACAGTGATTCACACTGCTGTCTCACAGTGCCAGGGACCCGGGGCAGCACCTTGACACAGTGATTAGCACTGCTGTTTCACAGTGCCAGGGACCCGGGGGCAGCACGGTGACACAGTGATTAGCACTGCTGTTTCACAGTGCCAGGGTCCCGGGGGGCAGCACGGTGACACAGTGATTCACACTGCTGTCTCACAGTGCCAGGGACCCGAGGCAGCACGGTGACACAGTGATTAGCACTGCTGTCTCACAGTGCCAGGGACCCGGGGCAGCACGGTGACACAGTGATTAGCACTGCTGTCTCACAGTGCCAGGGACCCGGGGCAGCACGGTGACACAGTGATTAGCACTGCTGTCTCACAGTGCCAGGGACCCGGGGCAGCACGGTGACACAGTGATTAGCACTGCTGTCTCACAGTGCCAGGGACCCGGGGGCAGCACGGTGACACAGTGATTAACACTGCTGTCTCACAGTGCCAGGGACCCGGGGCAGCACGGTGACACAGTGATTAGCACTGCTGTCTCACAGTGCCAGGGACCCGGGGCAGCACGGTGACACAGTGATTAGCACTGCTGTCTCACAGAGCCAGGGACCCGGGACAGCACGGTGACACAGTGATTAGCACTGCTGTCTCACAGTGCCAGAGACCCGGGGCAGCACGGTGACACAGTGATTAGCACTGCTGTCTCACAGTACCAGGGACCCGGGGCAGCACGGTGACACAGTGATTCACACTGCTGTCTCACAGTGCCAGGGACCCGGGGCAGCACGGTGACACAGTGATTAGCACTGCTGTCTCACAGTGCCAGGACCCGGGGCAGCACGGTGACACAGTGATTAGCACTGCTGTCTCACAGTGCCAGGGACCCGGGGCAGCACGGTGACACAGTGATTCACACTGCTGTCTCACAGTGCCAGGGACCCGGGGCAGCATGGTGACACAGTGATTAGCACTGCTGTCTCACAGTGCCAGGGACCCGGGGCAGCACGGTGACACAGTGATTAGCACTGCTGTCTCACAGTGCCAGGGACCTGGGGCAGCACGGTGACACAGTGATTAGCACTGCTGTCTCACAGTGCCAGGGACCCGGGGCAGCACGGTGACACAGTGATTAGCACTGCTGTCTCACAGTGCCAGGGACCCGGGGCAGCACGGTGACACAGTGATTAACACTGCTGTCTCACAGTGCCAGCGACCCGGGGCAGCACGGTGACACAGTGATTCACACTGCTGTCTCACAGTGCCCGGGACCCAGGGCAGCACGGTGACACAGTGATTAGCACTGCTGTCTCACAGTGCCAGGGACCCGGGGCAGCACGGTGACACAGTGATTAGCACTGCTGTCTCACAGTGCCAGGGACCGGGGGCAGCACGGTGACACAGTGATTAGCACTGCTGTCTCACAGTGCCAGGGACCCGGGGCAGCACGGTGACACAGTGATTAGCACTGCTGTCTCACAGTGCCAGGGACCCGGGGCAGCACGGTGACACAGTGATTAGCACTGCTGTCTCACAGTGCCAGGGACCCGGGGCAGCACGGTGACACAGTGATTCACACTGCTGTCTCACAGTGCCCGGGACCCGGGGCAGCACGGTGACCCAGTGATTAGCACTGCTGTCTCACAGTGCCAGGGACCCGGGGCAGCACGGTGACACAGTGATTCACACTGCTGTCTCACAGTGCCAGGGACCCGGGGCAGCACGGTGACACAGTGATTAGCAATGCTGTCTCACAGTGCCAGGGACCCGGGGCAGCACGGTGACACAGTGATTAGCACTGCTGTCTCACAGTGCCAGGGACCCGGGGCAGCACGGTGACACAGTGATTAGCACTGCTGTCTCACAGTGCCAGGGACCCGGGGCAGCACGGTGACACAGTGATTAGCACTGCTGTCTCACAGTGCCAGGGACCCGGGGCAGCACGGTGACACAGTGATTAGCACTGCTGTCTCACAGTGCCAGGGACCCGGGGCAGCACGGTGACACAGTGATGAGCACTGCTGTCTCACAGTGCCAGGGACCCGGGGCAGCACGGTGACACAGTGATGAGCACTGCTGCCTCACAGTGCCAGGGACCCGGGGCAGCACGGTGACACAGTGATTAGCACTGCTGTCTCACAGTGCCAGGGACCCGGGGCAGCACGGTGACACAGTGATTAGCACTGCTGTCTCACAGTGCCAGGGACCCGGGGCAGCACGCTGACACAGTGATTAGCACTGCTGTCTCACAGTGCCAGGGACCCGGGGCAGCACGGTGACACAGTGATTAGCACTGCTGTCTCACAGTGCCAGGGACCCGGGGCAGCACGGTGACACAGTGATTAGCACTGCTGTCTCACAGTACCAGGGTCCCGGGGCAGCTCGGTGACACAGTGATTAGCACTGCTGTCTCACAGTGCCAGGGACCCGGGGCAGCACGGTGACACAGTGATTCACACTGCTGTTTCACAGTGCCAGGGACCCGGGGCAGCACGGTGACACAGTGATTAGCACTGCTGTCTCACAGTGCCAGGGACCCGTGGCAGCACGGTGACACAGTGATTAGCACTGCTGGCTCACAGTGCCAGGGACCCGGGTCATCACGGTGACACAGTGATTAGCACTGCTGTCTCACAGTGCCAGGGACCCAGGGCAGCACGGTGACACAGTGATTCACACTGCAGTCTCACAGTGCCAGGGACCCGAGGCAGCACGGTGACACAGTGATTAGTACTGCTGTCTCACAGTGCCAGGGACCCGGGGCAGCACGGTGACACAGTGATTCACACTGCTGCCTCACAGTGCCAGGGACCCAGGGCAGCACTGTGACACGGTGATTAGCACTGCTGTCTCACAGTGCCAGGGACCCGGGGCAGCACGGTGACACAGTGATTAGCACTGCTGTCTCACAATGCCAGGGACCCAGGGCAGCACGGTGACACAGTGATTAGCACTGCTGTCTCACAGTGCCAGGGACCCGGGGCAGCACGGTGACACAGTGATTAGCACTGCTGTCTCACAGTGCCAGGGACCCGGGGCAGCACGGTGACACAGTGATTAGCACTGCTGTCTCACAGTGCCAGGGACCCGGGGCAGCACGGTGACACAGTGATTAGCACTGCTGTCTCACAGTGCCAGGGACCCGGGGCAGCACGGTGACACAGTGATTAGCACTGCTGTCTCACAGTGCCAGGGACCCGGGGCAGCACGGTGACACAGTGATTAGCACTGCTGTCTCACAGTACCAGGGACCCGGGGCAGCACGGTGACACAGTGATTCACACTGCTGTCTCACAGTGCCAGGGACCCGGGGCAGCACGGTGACACAGTGATTAGCTCTGCTGTCTGACAGTGCCAGGGACCCGGGGCAGCACGGTGACACAGTGATTAGCACTGCTGTCTCACAGTGCCAGGGACCCGGGGCAGCACAGTGACACAGTGATTCGCACTGCTGTCTCACAGTGCCAGGGACCCCGGGGCAGCACGGTGACACAGTGATTCACACTGCTGTCTCACAGTGCCAGGGTCCCGGGGCAGCACGGTGACACAGTGATTCGCACTGCTGTCTCACAGTGCCAGGGTCCCGGGGCAGCACGGTGACACAGTGATTAGCACTGCTGTCTCACAGTGCCAGGGACCCGGGGCAGCACGGTGACACAGTGATTAGCACTGCTGTCTCACAGTGCCAGGGACCCGGGGCAGCACGGTGACACAGTGATTAGCACTGCTGTCTCACAGTGCCAGGGACCCGAGGCAGCACGGTGACACAGTGATTAGCACTGCTGTCTCACAGCGCCAGGGACCCGGGGCAGCACGGTGACACAGTGATTCACACTGCTGTCTCACAGTGCCAGGGGCCCGGGGCAGCACGGAGACACAGTGATTAGCACTGCTGTCTCACAGTGCCAGGGACCCGGGGCAGCACGGTGACACAGTGATTAGCACTGCTGTCTCACAGTGCCAGGGACCCGAGGCAGCACGGTGACACAGTGATTAGCACTGCTGTCTCACAGTGCCAGGGACCCGGGGCAGCACGGTGACACAGTGATTAGCACTGCTGTCTCACAGTGCCAGGGACCCGGGGCAGCACGGTGACACAGTGATTAGCACTGCTGTCTCACAGTGCCAGGGACCCGGGGCAGCACGGTGACACAGTGATTAGCACTGCTGTCTCACAGTGCCAGGGACCCGGGGCAGCACGGTGACACAGTGATTCGCACTGCTGTCTCACAGTGCCAGGGACCCCGGGGCAGCATGGTGACACAGTGATTCACACTGCTGTCTCACAGTGCCAGGGTCCCGGGGCAGCACGGTGACACAGTGATTAGCACTGCTGTCTCACAGCACCAGGGACCCGGGGCAGCACGGTGACACAGTGATTCACACTGCTGTCTCACAGTGCCAGGGACCCGGGGCAGCACGGTGACACAGTGATTAGCACTGCTGTCTCACAGTGCCAGGGACCCGGGGCAGCACGGTGACACAGTGATTAGCACTGCTGTCTCACAGTGCCAGGGACCCGGGGCAGCACGGTGACACAGTGATGAGCACTGCTGTCTCACAGTGCCAGGGACCCGGGGCAGCCCGGTGACACAGTGATTAGCACTGCTGTCTCACAGTGCCAGGGACACGGGGCAGCACGGTGACACAGTGATTAGCACTGCTGTCTCACAGTGCCAGGGACCCGGGGCAGCACGGTGACACAGTGATTAGCACTGCTGTCTCACAGTGCCAGGGACCCGGGGCAGCACGGTGACACAGTGATTAGCACTGCTGTCTCACAGTGCCAGGGACCCGGGGCAGCACGGTGACACAGTGATTAGCACTGCTGTCTCACAGTGCCAGGGACCCGGGGCAGCACGGTGACACTGTGATTAGCACTGCTGTCTCACAGTGCCTGGGACCCGGGGCAGCACGGTGACACAGTGATTCACACTGCTGTCTCACAGTGCCAGGGACCCGGGGCAGCACGGTGACACAGTGATTAGCACTGCTGTCTCACAGTGCCAGGGACCCGGGGCAGCACGGTGACACTGTGATTAGCACTGCTGTCTCACAGTGCCTGGGACCCGGGGCAGCACGGTGACACAGTGATTCACACTGCTGTCTCACAGTGCCAGGGACCCGGGGCAGCACGGTGACACAGTGATTAGCACTGCTGTCTCACAGTGCTAGGGACCCGGGGCAGCACGGTGACACAGTGATTAGCACTGCTGTCTCACAGAGCCAGGGACCCGGGGCAGCACGGTGATACAGTGATTAGCACTGCTGTCTCACAGTGCCAGGGACCCGGGGCAGCACGGTGACACAGTGATTAGCACTGCTGTCTCACAGAGCCAGGGACCCGGGGCAGCACGGTGATACAGTGATTAGCACTGCTGTCTCATAGTGCCAGGGACCCGGGGCAGCACGGTGACATAGTGATTAGCACTGCTGTCTCACAGTGCCAGGGACCCGGGGCAGCACGGTGACATAGTGATTAGCACTGCTGTCTCTCAGTGCCAGGGACCCGGGGCAGCACGGTCACACAGTGATTCACACTGCTGTCTCACAGTGCCAGGGACCCGGGGCAGCACGGTGACACAGTGATTCACACTGCTGTCTCACAGTGCCAGGGACACAGGGCACACGGTGACACAGTGATTAGCACTGCTGTCTCACAGTGCCAGGGACCCGGGGCAGCACGGTGACACAGTGATTCACACTGCTGTCTCACAGTGCCAGGGACCCGGGGCAGCACGGTGACACAGTGATTCACACTGCTGTCTCACAGTGCCAGGGACCCGGGGCAGCACGGTGACACAGTGATTAGCACTGCTGTCTCACAGTGCCAGGGACCCGGGGCAGCACGGTGACACAGTGATTAGCACTGCTGTCTCACAGTGCCAGGGACCCAGGGCAGCACGGTGACACATTGATTAGCACTGCTGTCTCACAGTGCCTGGGACCCGGGGCAGCACGGTGACACAGTGATTCACACTGCTGTCTCACAGTGCCAGGGACCCGGGGCAGCACGGTGACACTGTGATTAGCGCTGCTGTCTCACAGTGCCAGGGACCCGGGGCAGCACGGTGACACAGTGATTCACACTGCTGTCTCACAGTGCCAGGGACCCGGGTTTGATTGGGTCACTGTGTGGGTTTCCCCTGGGTGCTGTGGTTTCCTCCCACAGTTGGAATGACGTGCTGGTTAGGTGTATGGACCATGTGAAATTCCCCCTGTGTACCTGAACAGGTTCTGGGATGTGGCAACTTGGGGATTTTCACAGTAACTTCATTGTTGTTTTAATGTAAGTCTCCTTGTGACTAATAAATAAACTTGTAACTTTAACTATGTTCTTAAATAAACCTTTTATTTGATAAAAGTTTCCTGGTGGGTGACTTGAATGGTACCTGGACTAAAACACCTTGTGCTTAACCCAGTGCCAAGATTTAATTGTAAAACTTAGAGGCTCGTCATGAAATAGTTTGCAGTTTAGGCCTGGGGTTTAACTGCTCATTGACCATTCTGTCTACATCTCCTTGTAGCCTCACACACTCTGCCTCACCGTTAACCACCCAGCCAATCTTTGGATCAACCACAAACTTACTATTCCTACGCCCCCACCCCCCCACATCATCACCCGATGTCATTTCTGTAAATGCTGACTAATCGGGGTCCAGGATAGTCGCTGTGTCGATCACTGGACCCTGGCTTCTAATCAGCATAACCTCTATCTGTCAGCACACTCTGCCTCTTACAGCTGATCCAATTCTGAAGCCACTTTATCAAATTATCCTGGATCCCCCGTGCATTTGCCATCTTTATATGTATCTCACGTCTTAGTCTGGCATGTCCCCTGTGGCACATCTGTGCATAAATTAGAGAGTTCCAAGTACTGAAGTTAGTCGGGTAACCCACTATCCTGGTTATGATAATCCCATGTGCTCTTCATGGGGAATCACTTATTGACTTCCCTATTGGGCTCATTGGCTAATTACCAATCCCTAGGGAGCTCTTATTCAATCAGGTGGTATACTGAATCCTGTATAAAGCAAGACCCTTGCTTTATACAGGTCCATTATCCTTTTCCTCTCACTCAGCACCTGTTTTGTTCCCCACACTCTTTTGGTTATGGTTTATTTTCATTTTATGCATTAAAAGCAGGGTTCTTTCACGCCAGCTCCTGGAGTTATTATACTGATCACTGGGTTAGACACTCACTAATCCACAGTCTCAAAACAGAACAATTCTACTCAAGGTTCACTGACAGGGAAAAGCAAGGAAGGGGAACTGGTCTAGTTGTTTATGCAGGGAGTTCTCACAGATATGATGGATCAAGAAGGGCTTCCTTCAGTATTGTAACCATGTTCGTCCAGAATTCAATGCACAAGTTTATTGAATTTAAATATTCATTTCAGCTAAATCCAGCCACCTGATGTACTGGCACTTGTGTCTTTTGCAGTATTACAAACCGTTTAACGTGCGTATCGCTCTGATTGGAGTTGAGATATGGACCACAGATCAGTTCCCAGTGGCGATGAAAGCCCAAATAACGCTGGCCAGATTCCTCAAATGGAGAAGAGATATCCTTCTGCCACGGATACACAACGACAATAGTCAGTTCATCTCGTGGGTACCACACACAAAAACCTCCCAACAGAAACTTCCATCGAAAAAGATAACAATTCAGATTAGCTGAACTTTCAAGGGGAAGTAAATATGCAAAGGAGAGACAGGGAAAGTGATCGGGAGCAAATATCAAAGAGGATCAAATTGAAAGAAAATGCAAAGTGGCAAACATTAGTGGGGAAAGTAGAGGATTGGGAAATCTTTCAAGGTCAGCAGAAAGCCACGAAAAAAGCTATAAAGAAAAGTAAGATGGATTATGAGAGTAGACTAGCTCAGAATATAAAAACAGATAGTCAATGTTCTCCAAATATATAAAACAAAAAGAG
Source organism: Prionace glauca (assembly GCA_037974335.1). NCBI lineage: Eukaryota > Metazoa > Chordata > Chondrichthyes > Carcharhiniformes > Carcharhinidae > Prionace > Prionace glauca. Next base: position 2,670,297 of record CM075721.1, read on the forward strand.
TGGCTAAAGTAAACATTGGTCCTTTAGAGGATGAGAAGGGGGATGGAATAACTGGAAATGAGAAAATGGCCGAGGCATTGAACAGGTATTTTGTGTCGATCTGCACAGTGAAAGACACAAATAGAACATAGAGCATTACAGCGCAGTACAGGCCCTTCGGCCCACGATGTTGCACCGACCAGTTACAAAACAATGACCCACTAGCCTAAACTAATCCCTTTTCATCCATAAACCTATCCACAGATCTCTTAAACGCCCCCAAACTAGGTGCATTTACAACTGCAGCTGGCAGGGCATTCCAGTCCCTCACCACCCTCTGGGTAAAGAACCTACCCCTGACATCTGTCCTATAACTACCCCCCCTTAATTTAAAGCCATGCCCCCTCGTGCTAGCTTTCTCCATCCGAGGAAAAAGGCTATCACTGTCCACCCTATCCAAACCTCTAATCATCTTATATGTTTCAATGAGATCCCCTCTTAGCCTCCTTCTTTCCAACGAAAACAACCCCAAATCCCTCAGTCTCTCCTCATAGGACCTCCCCTCCATACCAGGCAACATCCTGGTAAACCTCCTCTGCACCCTCTCCAAAGCCTCTACATCCTTCCTGTAATGTGGGGACCAGAACTGCACACAATACTCCAAGTGCGGCCGCACCAGAGTTGTGTACAGTTGCAACATGACGCTGCGACTCTTAAATTCAATCCCCCTACCAATAAACGCCAAGACACCGTATGCCTTCTTAACAACCTTATCTACTTGACTCAGGGATCTATGTACACATACACCTAGATCCCTCTGCTCCTCCACACTATTCAAAGTGCTCCCGTTAGCCCTATACTCAACACATCTGTTATTCCTACCGAAATGAATTACCTCACACTTCTCCATATTAAACTCCATCCGCCACCTCACGGCCCAGCTCTGCAACCTTTCTAAGTCATCCTGTAAACTATGACACCCTTCCTCACAATCTACCACACCTCCGACTTTGGTGTCATCAGCAAACTTACTAAGATGGGAAATTTAAGATGGTAAAAATTGACAGGAAGGCGTTGGCAGGTGAGGACCTAGAAACTATCATTAAAGGTCATTGGTAAGGCCACACTTGGAATACTGTGTGCAATTCTGGTCACCCTATTATAAAAAAGATGTTATTAGACAAAAAAGAGTGCAGAAAAGATTTACTAGGATGTTACTGGGGCTTGATGGATTGAGTTATAAGGATAGACTGGGACTTTTTTCTCTGGAGCGTAGGAGGCTGAGGTCTTATCGAGGTCTATAAAATAACGAGGGAACAGATCAGCGAGATAGTCAATATCTTTTCCCCAAAGGAGGGGAGTCTAAAACTGGAGGGTGGTAGATTTAAGGGGAGAGATACAAAAGTGTCCAGAGGGGCAATGTTTTCACACAGAGAGTGGTGAGTGTCTGGAATGAGCTGCCAGAGGCAGGTACAATTTTATCTTATAAAAAGCATTTAGATAGTTAACGTGGGTATGAAGGTTGCAGAGGGATATGGGCCAAAAGCGGGCAATTGGGATTAGCTTAGGGGTTTAAAAAATAAATAAGGGCAGCATGAAGAAGTTGGGCTAAGGGGCCTGTTTCCATGATATAAACCTCTATGATTGAAGGGTGGCTAATGTTATTCTGTGGTGTAAGAAGGGTAGCAAAGAGAAGCCTGGTAATTCCAGGCAGGTGAGCCTTACGTCAGGGGTAGGTCAGTTAGCAGAGGGCATTCTGAGGGACAGGACCTGCCAGTATTTGGAGAACCATGGTCTGATTAGGGATAGTCAGCACGGATTTATCAATGGGAAGTCATTGCTGGCAAAACGTTTAGAATTTTTTGAAGATGTAACCAAAAAACTGGATGAGGGTAGGGCAGTAGATGTTGTTTATATGGACTTTAGCAAGACTTTTGACAAGGTTCCACATGGCAGGCTGGTCTGGAAGGTTAGGAATCATGGGATGCAGGGAGAGCTAGGAAACTGGATTTGGAATTAGTTCAATGGTAGGAAACAGAGGGTGATGTGGAAGGTTGTTTCTTAGACTGAAGGCCTGTGATCATAAGAACATAAGAAATACAAAGAACAAAGAACAACACAGCACGGGAAACAGGCCCTTCGGCCCAACGAGCCCGCGCCGCCGTCCCATGGTCAGTGACCTATTCATGATTTTAGTCTATGCCTAATGTGTGAGGATCAGGGAGGTCCAATATAGGGACAATTTGTTACCCAATCAATCAGCCTAAAAGCACATTTTTGGGATGTGGGAGGAAACCGGAGCACCCGGAGGAAACCCACGCAACCACGGGGAGAACGCGCAAACTCCCACGGACACAGGCCCCATGTGTCCGCACAGCAACAGAGATAGTCTCTGAGCTGCCCTGATGCCCTCGAGATGGTCCAGTTTACGCACACCAACGACATGAAGCAGTAGGCAACTCCCGAAGCAATATCCAAGAGCAGCCCACCACAACCTGCCGCCCGCATGCCCCTTGCTGGACTTAAGTGCCTGTGGATAAAAATTCATTATTAAAAAGACTCTACATCCCTGAGGCTAAAACTGAATCCCAAGCCTTCAATGTTTAGTAAGGCCTGCTATATCCCCCTATATGTAGACCGCTCATATGGCTGTCCAAGTGACTCTTGAACAACCCTAGCGTGCCTGCTTCCACCACCTTACTCGGCAGTGCATTCCACATCCCCACTACCCTTTGTGTGAAAAACTGCCCTCTAATATTAGTCTTATACCTAGCCCCCCTCACCCTAAGCCCGTGACCCCTCGTTCTATCCATTTCTAATAGCGGAAAAAGCTTACCACCATTTACTCTATCTATCCCCTTCATAATCTTATAAACCTCTATTAGATCCCCCCTCAGCCGACGTCTCTCAAGGGAAAACAGCCCAAGTGCGTTCAATCTTTCCTCGTACGACAGCCCTTCCATACCAGGCAACATCCTGATAAATCTCCTCTGCACTCTCTCCAGGATCTCTACATCCTTCCGGTAATACGTCGACCAGAACTGGACGCAGTACTCCAGGTGAGGCCTAACCAACGTTCTATACAACTGCAACATCAGACTCCTACTCTTATATTCTATATCCCTTCCTATGAAGGCTAACATGCCATACGCTTTCCTCATCACATTCTGCACCTGCACCGACACCTTCAGGGACTTGTGTACCTGCACCCCCAGGTCTCTCTGCGTATCTATACTCCGGATAGTTCTACCTTTTATCATATTATTCCCCTTCCACATTATTCCGGCCAAAGTGCATCACCTCGCATTTCTCCGGATTAAATTCCATTTGCCATCTATCTGCCCAATCTACCAGCCTGTCTATGTCCTGTTGCATTGCCAGGCACTGCTCCTCAGTACCCGCCAATCCAACCATCTTAGTGTCATCAGCAAATTTGCTGATCACACCACCTACCCCCTCTTCCAAGTCATTAATATATACCACAAATAGTAGAGGTCCTAGTACCGAGCCCTGCGGCACACCACTGGTGACAGACCTCCAATTGGAAAAGGAGCCCTCCACTACTACCCGCTGTCTCCTCCTCCCAAGCCAGTTCTCCACCCATCTACATACCTGGCCTTGTATCCCATGAGCCTTCACCTTTTCTATCAGCCTACCGTGAGGGACCTTGTCAAACGCCTTACTGAAATCCATATAGACAACATCAACGGCTTGTCCTTCGTCAACCGTTTTTGTCACCTCTTCAAAAAATTCCAATAAATTCGTAAGGCACGACCTCCCTGTAACGAAGCCATGCTGCGTATCCCTGATCAGATTGCAGCGCTCCAGATGCTCATACATCCTATCCTTGAGGATCCTCTCCATTATCTTGCCTATAACTGAAGTCAAGCTCACTGGCCTATAGTTCCCTGGGTTATCCCTCTGACCCTTCCTAAACAACAGTACTACATTTGCAATCCGCCAATCCTCTGGGACCTCACCTGTGTCCAAAGAAGAGACAAAGATTTGCGTCAGAGGCCCAGCAATTTCATCCCTCACCTCCCTTAGCAGCCTAGGATAGATGCCATCAGGCCCCGGAGATTTATCCGTCTCTATACTGTCTAAAAGTCCCAACACCTCTTCCCTCGTGATGACTATTTCCCTCAACGGATCCTCAAACTCCTCAAGCACAGCACCAGACATCAGACCCCTCTCCTGCGTGAATACCGACGCAAAGTATTCATTCAAGATCTCCCCCATTCCCCCAGGCTCCAAGCATAGTTCCCCTCCTCTGTCCCTGAGAGGACCAATGTTCCCTCTAACCATCCTTTTGTTTCTAATATAAGAGTAAAATGCCTTAGGATTTTCCTTAATCCTACCCGCCAAAGCCATTTCGTGGCCCCTTTTTGCCTTTCTGATGCCGCTTTTAAGTTCTCTCCTACATTCTCTGTATTCTTCTAACGCTATCTCTGTCCTCAAATGCCTCGATCTAGTGTACGCCTCCCTCTTTCTCCTGACCAGGTCCTCAATATCCCTAGTCACCCACGGCTCTCTAATCCTACCTTTCCCATCCTTCCTCTTGACCGGCACATGTCTTTCCTGCAAAGATTTTAGTTTTCCCTTGAGAGACTCCCACATACCCAGCGTCGACCTACCGTTAAACAGCGTACCCCAGTCCGTATCTTTAAGATCCTGCCTAATCCGGCTGTATCTAGCCCTCCCCCAATTTAACACCCTCCCCTTAGGACAGGCTTCATTTTTATCCATTAATATCTTGAACCAGACAGAGTTGTGGTCACTGTTAGCCACATGCTCTCCTACCTCAACGTCAACCACCTGCCCAGGCTCATTCCCCAGAACCAAGTCCAGTATAGCCCCCTCCCTGGTCGGTCTATCCACGTACTGCCCCAGGGATCCTTCCATTACACACTGTACAAATTCCTCCCCGTCAGCACCCTCTGATCTCAGTACATTCCAATCTACCCTGGGGAGATTAAAATCTCCCACTACCACCACCCTATTCTTCCTGCACTTATCTAGAATGTCCCTGCTTATCCCTTCTTCCACAGCCCTCAGGCTGTTGGGTGGTCTGTAGTACACACCCATAGTAACATCTCCCTTCCTATTCCTCAACTCCACCCATAGCGACTCGATTCCTATATCCTCCGTACCTCCCTCCCTCTGCACTGCTACGATGCAATCCTTAACTAACAACGCCACTCCCCCACCTCTCAGCGACTCACCCCTATCTCGCCTGAAACACTTATACCCAGGAACATTCAACTGCCAATCCTGCCCTTCCTTTAACCAAGTCTCTGTCACCGCCACCACTTCCAACTTCCTTTCGAACATTAATGCCTTCAGTTCATCTGTTTTGCCAGTCACACTCCTAGCATTGAAACACATGCACTGAAGACCCTCAGAAACAATCCGATCCTTTTTCCTACCATCCGGGCTTACCCTATCCCCAATCCCAGTTCCGTCTACCTCCCCACCCCCCCTCCATATTAGTTTAAACCCTGCCGAAACACTCCAGCTAACCTTCCAGCTAAGATATGTACGCCCTTCCCAGTTAACTGTACCCCATCCCTCTTGTATATTTGCCCTTCTTTCATAAAGACTTCCCAGTGGTCTACGAATATAAAACCCTCTGCCCTACACCAATATTTCAACCACACATTTAATTGGATTATTTCATTATTTCTAGCCCTGCTAGCCCCAGGCACCGGCAGCAGCCCAGAGAACGCCACCCTGGAGGCCCTACATTTCAGCCTGGCCCCCAACTCCCTGAACTGCCTCCGTATGTCCCCCCTGCACTTTGTTCCTACATCCTTCTCTCCTACGTGCACTATCACATCAGACTCAGTCCCTCCACCCTTCAAAATTCCCTCTACCCTTTCTGAAACATCCTGTACCCCTGCTCCAGGGAGGCAGACTACCATCCTGGAGTCCCGCTTTTGCCCACAGAACCTCCTGTCAATCCCCTTGACTTTCCCATCCCCCACCACTATCTCACACCCTGCACTCTTCACTTTCCGATCTCCCTCCCTTGCCTTCTCTACCCCAGCTGTCACCCCACCCTTGATATTCCGGGGTAATTCCTCCGGGGCGTTCCTAGTGCCATGACTCCTTTTCTTTTTGCTCTTCCTAACTGTAACCCATCCATCTCTCCTCGTAGGTACTGGTATCTGCTCAGTGTTGCTGTCCCTATCCATTATTTCCTCATTTTCCCTAACTAGATACATATCCTCCAGCCTCAGTTCCAGCTGCCTCACCCGGGCCCTTAATCGCTGCACCTCGAGACATTTCCCACATATGTGGGCTTTCGGGAGATGTGCTGTCTCCAGAAATGTCCACATATGACAACGAACACAGTGAACACGTGTAACCCTAGACCCTGCCATTATGTTTGACCCCTGTTAAGGTGTCCTATTAATTCCTGTTACCGAGCCTGTGCTCGCCCAAGCCCAGTGAGCTTAAGCCCTTTTACCTCTCCCTCTGCTTCCCTCCTCACTCTGCTTCCCTCCTCACTCTGCTTCCCTCCTCACTCTGCTTCCCTCCTCACTCTGCTTCCCTCCTCACTCTGCTTCCCTCCTCACTCTGCTTCCCTCCTCACTCTGCTTCCCTCCTCACTCTGCTTCCCTCCTCACTCTGCTTCCCTCCTCACTCTGCTTCCCTCTCACTCTGCTTCCCTCCTCACTCTGCTTCCCTCCTCACTCTGCTTCCCTCCTCACTCTGCTTCCCTCCTCACTCTGCTTCCCTCCTCACTCTGCTTCCCGCCTCACTCTGCTTCCCGCCTCACTCTGCTTCCCTCCTCACTCTGCTTCCCTCCTCACTCTGCTTCCCGCCTCACTCTGCTTCCCTCCTCACTCTGCTTCCCTCCTCACTCTGCTTCCCTCCTCACTCTGCTTCCCGCCTCACTCTGCTTCCCTCCTCACTCTGCTTCCCTCCTCACTCCGCTTCCCTCCTCACTCTGCTTCCCTCCTCACTCTGCTTCCCGCCTCACTCTGCTTCCCTCCTCACTCTGCTTCCCTCCTCACTCCGCTTCCCTCCTCACTCTGCTTCCCTCCTCACTCTGCTTCCCTCCTCACTCTGCTTCCCTCCTCACTCTGCTTCCCTCTCACTCTGCTTCCCTCCTCACTCTGCTTCCCTCCTCACTCTGCTTCCCTCCTCACTCTGCTTCCCGCCTCACTCTGCTTCCCTCCTCACTCTGCTTCCCGCCTCACTCTGCTTCCCTCCTCACTCCGCTGCCCACTATCTACCTTGGCCTTCTTTTTATACTCCCGCGCTCCCTTCCCAGCAGCCCCCGCGCCTATCTCCCACTACGGAGCGCCAAAATAAACAAAAACCCTCCCCAACTAGAAGTCAAGTCAGTGGAAAACAGTAATTATAATGCAGCAACTCACCAAAAGGCAGCAACTCGTCGAAATCACAGCTCCAGAGAACAGCAAGGGGTAAGTTTTTCACTCAGATGATGGTGAGTGAATGGAATCGGCTGCCGTCGTCGGTGGTGGAGGCGAATTCGCTGGGGTCTTTTAAAAGACTTCTGGATGAGTATATGGGGTTTAATGGGATTGGGGGTTATAGATAGGTCTATAGATTGGTGGGGTTGATGTGATCGGCGCAACTTGAGGGCCGAAGGGCCTGTTTGTGCTGTAATGTTCTATGTTCTAAGTTCTATGTTCTATTACAGCACAGTACAGGCCCTTCAGCCCTCGATGTTGCGCCGACCAGTGGAACCAATCTAATGACCCTCTAACCTAAACTATTCCAATGTTATCCATATGCCTATCCACTGACCATTTGAACGCCCTGAAAGTTGGCGAGTCCACAACTGCTGCAGGCAGGGCATTCCTCGCCCTTACTACCCTCTGAGTAAAGAACCTACCTCTGACATCCGTCCTATAATTACCACCCCTTAATTTAAAGCTATGTCCCCTTGTGTTAGCCATCACCATCCGAGGTAAAAGGCTCTCACTGTCCACCCTATCCAATCCTCTGATCATCTTGTATGCCTCAATCAGGTCACCTCGTAATCTTCTTCTCTCTAATGAAAATAACCTCAAGTCCCTCAGCCTTTCCTCTTCCAATGCCTCCACATGGATCTCTCGGTAGGAGAGCATCTTGGGAATGGTGATCATAATTCTATCTCCTTCACAATTGCATTGGAACGAGATAGGATCAGGCAGGCTAGGAAGGTGTTTGTCTGGAGTAAGGGGAGATACGAAGAAGTCAGGAAGTTACTTGGACAAATAAACTGGAAGGAGGCATTCTTAGGGAAAAGTACGGAAGGAAGGTGGCGGATATTCAAGGAATGTTTGTCTGGCGCTCTGCATGACAATGTTCCGATGAGACAAGGGGGTTTTGGTAGGTCGCGGGAACCGTGGTGCACGAAGGCTGTGTTGAACCTAGTCAGGAGGAAAAGGAAGGTGTACAAAAGGTTCAGGGAACTAGGAGAGGTTAAGGATCTTGAAGAGTATAAGGACTGTAGAAAGGAGGTTAAAAGGGAAATTAGGAGAGCCAGAAGGGGTCATGAGAAGACCTTGGCGGGTAAGATTAAGGAAAATCCCAAGGCCTTCTATAAATATGTGAAAGGTAAAAGGATGAGAAGAGAAGGGAAAGGATAGGACCTATAAAAGGTGAAGGGGGAAAGGTCTGTGTGGAACCAGAAGAAATGACGGAGGTGCTTAATGAGTACTTTGCATCAGTATTCACAGTGGAAGCTGATTTGGGAGATCTTGCTATGGACTTGCAGCAGATGGAAAAGATTGAGTACGTGGACATTAAGGAGGAGGATGTGTTAGAACTTTTGAATTCTATCAAGATAGATAAGTCGACGGGACCAGATGGGATGTACCCCAGGATACTGTGGGAGGCCAGGGAAGTGATTGCAGAGCCCTTGGCGATGATCTTTGCGTCGTCAATGGAGACGGGAGAGGTTCCGGAAGATTGGAGGATTGCGGATGTAGTCCCTATTTTCAAGAAAGGGAACAGAGATAGCCCAGGAAATTACCGCCCGGTGAGTCTGACCTCAGTGGTTGGTAAGCTGATGGAGAGGCTTCTGAGGGACAAGATTTACGAGCATTTGGAGAGGTTTGACATGATCAGGAATAGTCAGCATGGATTTGTCAAGGGCAGGTCGTGCCTTACGAGCCTAGTTGAGTTCTTCGATAATGTGACTGAACACATTGACGAAGGAAGTGCCGTGGACGTAGTGTACATGGACTTCAGCAAGGCTTTTGATAAGGTCCCCCATGCAAGACTTCTTGAGAAGGTGAGAGGGCATGGGATCCAAGGGCCTTTGGCCTTGTGGATCCAGAACTGGCTTGCCTGCAGAAGGCAGAGAGTGGTTGTGGATGGGGCTTTTTCGGAATGGAGGTCAGTCACCAGTGGGGTGCCCCAGGGATCTGTTCTGGGACCCTTGCTGTTTGTCATTTTCATAAATGACCTGGATGAGGAAGTGGAGGGATGGGTTAGCAAGTTCGCTGATGACACGAAGGTCAGTGGTGTTGTGGATGGTCTGGAAGGATGTCAAAAGTTGCAGCAGGACATCGATAGGATGCAGGAATGGGCGGAGAAATGGCAGATGGACTTCAACGCGGATAAATGTGTAGTCGTCCATTTTGGCAGAACTAACGGGATGAACGAGTACACTATCAAGGGCAGGAGTCTTAGTAGTGTTGAAGAGCAGAAGGATCTTGGGGTCCGGGTCCACAGGACTCTTAAATCGGCCTCGCAGGTGGAGGAGGTGGTCAAGAAGGCGTATGGTGTACTGGCCTTCATTAATCGAGGGATTGAGTTTAGGAGTCGGGAGGTAATGCTGCAACTTTATAAGACCCTTGTCAGGCCTCATTTGGAGTACTGTGCGCAGTTCTGGTCGCCTCACTATAGGAAAGATGTAGAAGCTATTGAGAGGGTGCAGAGGAGATTTACAAGGATGTTGCCTGGACTGGGAGGCATGCCTTATGAAGATAGGTTGAGGGAGCTGGGACTCTTTTCCCTGGAGAGACGAAGGTTGAGAGGCGACCTGATAGAAGTTTATAAAATGTTGAGAGGAATAGATAGGGTGGACTCTCAGAGGCTATTTCCCCGGGTTGAAATGGTCGCTACGAGAGGACACAGATTTAAGGTGCAGGGAGGGAAGTACAGAGGTGATGTTAGGGGTAAGTTTTTCATTCAGAGGGTAGTGAGTGAATGGAATCGGCTGCCGTCAGTGGTTGTGGAGGCGAACTCGCTGGGGTCTTTTAAAAGACTTCTGGATGAGTATATGGGGTTTAATGAGATTGAGGGTTATAGATAGGTCTATAGATTGGTGGGGTTGATGTGATCGGCGCAACTCGAGGGCCAAAGGGCCTGTTTGTGCTGTAGTGTTCTATGTTCTATGTTCTATTAAACCTTATTGAGTTTTTGAAAAGGTGACCACGAGGTGGATAAGGGTAAGGTAGTTGACGTGGTGTATATGGATTTCAGCAAAGCATTTGATAAGGTTCCCCATGGTAGGCTATTGCAGAAAATGCAGATGCATGGGATTGAGGGTGATTTAGCAGTTTGGATCAGGAATTGGCGAGCTGATAGAAGACAGAGGGTGGTGGTTGATGGGAAATATTCAACCTGGAGTTCAGTTACAAGTGGTGTACCTCAAGGATCTGTTTTGGGGCCACTGCTGTTTGTCATTTTTATAAATGACCTAGATGAGGGTGTAGAAGGATGGGTTAGTAAATTTGCTGACGACACCAAAGTTGGAGGAGTTGTAGACAGTGAGGATGGATGTTACAGTTTGCAGAGGGACATAGATAAGCTGCAGAGCTGGGCCGAGAGGTGGCAGATGGAGTTTAATATGGAAAAGTGTGAGGTGATTCACTTTGGAAGGAGTGACAGGAATACTGAGTACTGGGCTAATGGTAAGTTATTTGGTAGTGTCGAGGAGCGGAGAGATTTCCATGTCCATGTACTTAGATCCCTAAAAGCTGGTGTCCAAGTTGATAAGGTTGTTAAGAAGGCGTATGGTGTGTTAGCTTTTATTAGTAGAGGGATTGAATTTCAGAGCCGTGAGGTTATGTTACAACTGTACAAAACTCTGGTGTGGCCGCACTTGGAGTATTGTGTACAGTTCTGGTCACCGCATTATAAGAAAGATGTAGAGGCTTTGGAGAGGGTGCAGAGGAGGTTTACCAGGATGTTGCCTGGTATGGTGGGAAGGTCTTATGAGTCCAACAGGTTTATTTGGCAGTAAACACCACTAGTTGTTGGGGTTTGTCCCTTTGTCAGGTGAGTGTATAAACCTGTTGGACTTTAACCTGGTGTTGTGAGACTTTTTGCTGTGTTTACCCCAGTCCAACGCCAGCATCTCCACATCATCTCCCCTGTAGCCAGTGAGGATACAAAGATTCCTCCTCAGGTCCCAGCAATTTCCTCCCTTGTCTCTCTCAGTATTCTGGGGTACATCCCATCTGGCCCTGGGGACTTGTCTACATTAATGTTTCTCAAGGACCCCAATCTCTCCTTTTTGATCTCAACATGACTCAAACTATCAACACATCCTTTCCCAGACTCATCATCCACTAAGTCCTTCTCTTTGGTGAATACTGACACAAAATACTCATTTAATACCTCACCCATTTCCTCTGGTTCCACACATAGATTCCTATCCTTGTCCTTGAGTGGGCCAATCCCCACCCTGGCTCCCCTCTTGCCCTTTATGAGTGTATAAAAACCTTGGGATTTTCCTTAATCCTACTGGCCAATGCTTTTTCATGACCCCTTTTAGCCTTTCTTACTCCTTGTTTAAGTTTCTTTCTACTTTCCTTGTATTCTACACTTTCTTCCTGTGTTTCCAGCCTCCGAGCTTTGATAAATGCTTCCTTTTTCTCTTTGATCAGGCTCACAATATCTCTCATGATCCAAGGTTCCCAAAACTTGCCATCCTTATCCTTCATCCTGACAGGAATGTGCCGGTCCTGAATCCCTATCAACTTAAACGTGAAAGCCTCCCACATGCCAGACGTTGATCAATGTGGGTGGCCTCTCCCCATAACTCTTAATTCCCTTATCTATCAGAAACCTATCTACCCGTTTCTTAAAAATATTTAGCGAGGCAGCCTCCACCACTTCAACGGGCAGAGAATTCCAGAGATTCACCACCCTTTGAGTGAAGAAGTTCCTCCTCAAATCTAATCTAACTGCCCCCCCCTTTATCTTGAGGCTGTGCCCTCTAGTCCTACTGTCCTTTCTGAGTGGGAAGAGTCTCTACCTCTACCCTATCCATCCCTTTCATTATCTTATACATCGCTATACGATTCCCCTTCGGCCTTCTAAACTCCAACGAGTACAGACCCAACGAGTACAGTGCCTTCCTGACCACCTGCTGCACCTGCAAGCTGGGTTTTTGCGACTCATGCACAAGGACCCCGAGGTCCCTCTGCACCGTCGCCTGCTGCAGCTTTTCACCCTTTAAATAATAATCCCTCCGACTATTATTCCTACCAAAGTGGACCACCTCACATTTGCCAACATTAAATTCCATTTGCCATTTCCTGGCCCATTCGCCCAGCCTATCTAGATCCTTCTGCAGACTCTCCACACCCTCCGCACAATTTGCCTTTCCCCCAATCTTGGTGTCATCAGCAAATTTTGACACCCTGCACTCGGTTCCCTCCTCCAGATCATCTATATAAATGGTAAATAGCTGAGGCCCCAGCACCGACCCCTGGGGCACCCCACTAGTCACCAGCCGCCAATCCGAATAGCACCCATTGACCCCCACTCTCTGCCTCCTATTAGACAGCCAATCCTCAGTCCAGTCAAGCTGGGTGTATGCACACTCCCCTCTCCCAATTTACAGCATTCAGGTAGTAATCTGCCACCTTGTTCTTGCATCCAAAGTGAATAATCTCACATTTATCCAACTTATACTGCATCTGCCGTTGATTAGCCCACTCACCCAACCTGTCCAGATCATTCTGAAGAATCTCTGCATCCTCGTCACAGTTCACCCTCCCACCCAACTTGGTCTCATCTGCAAACTTTGAGATGTTAGATTTTGTTCCCTCATCCAAACCATTAATATACATTGTGAATGGCTGGGGTCCCAGCACTGATCCCTGTGGCACCCCACTAGTTATTGCCTGCCGATGTGAAAAGCACCCATTAATTCCTACTCTTTGTTTCCTCTCTGCCAACCAGTTTTCTATCCAATACACTTCCCCCAACCCCAAGCACTTTAATCTTGCACGATAATCCCTTGTGTGGGACTTTGTCAAATGCTTTCTGAAAGTCCAAACACACCACATCGACTGGCTCCCTGTCACCTCTACGAGTTACTTCTTCAAAGAATTCCAACAGATTTGTCAAACATGATTTCTCCTTCACAAATCCATGCTGACTCTGTCTGATCCTGACACTGCTTTCTAAATCGCAAATCTGAATTTGTAAAAACCCAGCTTGCAGGTGCAGCAGGTGGTCAGGAAGGCGAATGGGATGCTGGCCTTCATAGCGAGGGGGATTGACTATAAAAGTAGGGAGGTCTTGCTGCAGCTGTATAGGGCATTGGTGAGGCCGCAGCTGGAGTACTGTGTGCAGTTTTGGGCGCCGCACCTGCGCAAGGATATTTTGGCCTTGGAGGGAGTGCAGAGGAGGTTTACTAGGCTGATACCGGAGTTGAGTGGGTTGGACTATGAAGAGAGACTAAATAGACTGGGTCTGTACTCGTTGGAGTTTAGAAGGATGAGGGGGGATCTTATAGAGACGTATAAGATAATGAAAGGGATGGATAGGATAGAGGTAGAGAGATTCTTCCCGCTCAGAAAAGACAGTAGGACTAGAGGGCACAGCCTCAAGATAAAGGGGGGGGGCGGTTTAGAACATAGTTGAGGAGGAACTTCTTCACTGAAAGGGTGGTGAATCTCTGGAATTCTCTGCCCGTTGAAGTGGTGGAGGCTGCCTCGCTAAATATATTTAAGTCACGGGTAGATAGGTTTCTGATAGACAGGGGAATTAAGGGTTATGGGGAGAAAGCAGGAAAGTGGAGCTAATCTACTTCAGATCAGCCATGATCTTATTGAATGGCGGGGCAGGCTCGAGGGGCCAGATGGCCTACTCCTGCTCCTATTTCTTATGTTCTTAAATTCAACACTATAAAGTCCGGTGGCATGGTAGCACAGTGGTTAGCACTGCTGCTTCACAGCTCCAGGGTCCTGGGTTCGATTCCCGGCTCGGGTCACTGCCTGTGTGGAGTTTGCACATTCTCCTCGTGTCTGCGTGGGTTTTCTCCGGGTGCTCCGGTTTCCTCCCACAGTCCAAAGATGTGCGGGTTAGGTTCATTGGCTATGTTAAAATTGCCCCTTAGTGTCCTGGGATGTGTAGGTTAGAGGGATTAGCAGGTAAATGTGTAGGGATATGGGGATAGGGTCTGGGTGGGATTGTGTTCAGTGCAGACTCGATGGGCCGAAGGGCCTGTTTCTGCACTGTAGGGTTCTATGCTGGTTCTATATGCAGGGTAGAATAGGTGTAGGGTGATGTGGCGGCGCGGGCTCGTTGGGCCGAAGGGCCTGTTTCCTGTGCTGGGTTGTTCTTTGTTGTTGTTTTTGTCCTTGTTAATGGATTTGAGAATTTTCCCCACTATCGATGTTAAGCTTACTGGTCTATAATTCTGTTTTCTCTCTACCTCCTTTTCTGAATATTGGAGTGACATTTTCTGCCTGCCAATCTGCAGGGAATGTTCCAGAGTCTATAGAATCCTGGAAGATGACCGCCAATGCATCCACTATTTACAGAACCACTTCCTTAAGTACTCTGGCATGTAGATTATCAAGGCCTGGGGATTTATCCACCCTCAATCCCATCAACTTTCCCAGCATCATTCCTCTAATAATATTGATCTCCCTCAGTTCTTCCCTCTCACTAAATCTTGCAATCTCCAACATTTCTGGCATCTGATTTGTGTCCTCTTTTGTGAAGACAGAACCAAAGTATGTATTCAGTTACTTGGTCATTTCTTTGTGCCCTATTACACATTCCCCTGTTTCTGTCTGTAGGGGATCTACATTTGTCTTCAACAATCTCCTTCTGTTCACATACCTATAAGAACTCTTCGCGTCAGTCTTTATGTTCCCTGCAAACATACTTTTGTCCTGTATTTTCCCCTTCTTAATCAATCCCTTGGTCCTTCTTTGCTGAATTATAAACTGTTCCCAATCTTCAGGCCTATTACTTTTCTTGGCCAATCTGTATGCTTCTTCCCTGGATCAGAAACTCTCTCTTATTTCCTTTGGAAACACAAACTTTTTGGCATGGTCATGAATTGGATTGTTCCCCTCACACACAATTTTCCCAGCTCACTGCACTGGCCAGCTGCAGTGAGGTGGTAAAACCCCACCATAGACACATAACCTCCTTCCCAAAATATCCCCAGATCCTCACAAAGAGTTCAAAACAAAATCTCCGTCTTTAGTCAGCAGATAAAGAATTCCCACATTGTTGGCTGGATGCCAGGGTTACCAACAGCCTGGAGCTGTTTGGCTAAAGGGGCAACTTCTTCTGCCACCCTCAGTTCTGATTTAACGATGAGAAATTGCAGGTGAGTCCTTTATAGATTTGACAGTTTATAGATAGAAATTGCAGGGGTCCTTTATAGATTTGACAGTTTAATCCTTCCATGGGGGACTGCTGGTTTACCATTGACTCTCTCAAGTTCTTCTCTCTAATATTTGCTTTCTCCTTTCCAGTGGTGGCATTTATGAAAATGGAATTGTCGGTGTGGCTGTTTTAGGTGGTATGTGTACACAAACATCTTCTGGAGGGGTAAATTTGGTGAGCACACATTCTTATTCCTATTTCTTTACTCCTCCTGGATTGTGGCTAACACATTACACTAGTTAAAGTTCAATGACCAGAACCTTCAGTGTTAAACTGTGCATAAGAACATAAGAAATAGGAGCAGGAGTAGGCCATCTGGCCCTTCGAGCCTGCCCCGCCATTCAATAAGATCATGGCTGATCTGTCGTGGCTCAGTTCCACCTTCCCGCCCTCTCCCCATAACCCTTAATCCCCTCTCTTATCAAAAACCCATCAACCCGTTTCTTAAAAATATTTAGCGAGGCAGCCTCCACCACTTCAACGGGTAGAGAATTCCAGAGATTCACCACCCTTTGAGTGAAGAAGTTCCTCCTCAACTCCGTTCTAAACCACCCCTCCTTTATCTTGAGGCTGTGCCCCCTAGTCCTACTGTCTTTTTTGAGCGGGAAGAGTCTCTCCACCTCTATCCTATCCATCCCATTCATCATCTTATACGTCTCAATGAGATCTCCCCTCATTCTTCTAAACTCTAACGAGTACAAGCCTCGTTCATTCAGCCTCTCCTCATAGCTCAACCCCCTCAACTCCGGTATCAGCCTAGTGAACCTCCTCTGCACTCCCTCCAGGGCCAAAATATCCTTGCGGCCTCACCAATGCCCTATACAGCTGTAGCAAGACCTCCCTACTTTTATATTCAATCCCCCTCGCTATGAAGGCCAGCATCCCATTCGCCTTCCTGACCACCTGCTGCACCTGCAAGCTGGGTTTTTGCGACTCATGCACAAGGACCCCGAGGTCCCTCTGCACCGTCGCCTGCTGCAGTTTTTCGCCACGTAAGTAATAGTCCTTCCTACCATTCCTCCTACCAAAGTGAACCACCTCACACTTGCCAACATTAAATTCCATTTGCCATTTCCTGGCCCATTCGCCCAGCCTATCTAGATCTATGCCCCTGACAGTCTGATCTGTGGACTTGTGGTTAATGTGCAGGTTCAGTCGGCAGTTAGGGAGGTAAATGCAATGTTAGCGTTCATGTGGAGAGGGCTAGAATACAAGAACAGGGATGTATTTCTGAGGCTGGAGAAGGCTCTGGTCAGACCCCATTTGGAGAATTGTGAGCAGTTTTGGGCCCTGTATCTAAGGAATGATGTGCTGGGACTTGGAAAGGGTCCAGAGGAGATTCACAAAAACGATCCCTGGAATGAAGAGTTTGTCGTATGAGGAACAGTTGAGGACTCGGGCTGGACTCATTGGAATTTCAAAGGATGAGGGGGGATCTTATTGAAGCTTACAGGATACTGCGAGGCCCTGGATAGAGTGGGCACGGGGAAGATGTTTCCACTAGTGGGAAAAACTAGAACCAGAGAGGGAACAACCTCAGGCTAAAGGGACAATCCTTTAAAACAGAGATATCATAGATACATGAGATGAGGAGGAATTTCTTCAGCCAGAGAGTGGGGAATGTGTGGAACTCTTTGCCGCAGAGGAGGCCGGGTCATTAAGATAGAGATAGATAGGTTCTTGATTGATAAGGGGGTCAGGGGTTATGGGGATGAGAAAGGTATCAGCCATGATTGAATGACGGAGCAGACACGATGGGCTGAGTGGCCTCATTCTGCTCCTGTAGATAAGAGGCAGGAAGAAGCCATTTGTCCTCTTCAGCCTGCCCGCCATTTCATAGGATTGTGGCCAATCTGATTGTGTACCCTGTGTGCACCCAAGCCTTAAACAAACTCTCAGAGAATCCCTTCCAGAATCAGAGCTCCAATGAATCACAAGCTCTGACAGGAAACTTTAATCTCCTCTCTGTTTCTGAGTGCTGATAGCTTCCTCCTAAACAGTTGCCAAAGTTCAGGATTCACCCAGGAACATACAGTCTATATCCACTTTGCCAAGACCCTCAGAATCCTATAGCCATGACCTCAGCACCTTATCCTCCCTGATCTTGGGCAAGGTGAGACAGTAAGATCGGGTGGGAGGTGAGAACATAAGAAATAGGAGCAGGAGTAGGCCATCTGACCCTTCGAGCCTGCCCCGCCACTCAATAAGATCATGGCTGATCTGTCGTGGCTCAGCTCCACTTTCCCGCCCTCTCCCCATAACCCTTAATCCCCTCTCTTATCAAAAACCCATCAACCCGTTTCTTAAAAATATTTAGCGAGGCAGCCTCCACCACTTCAACGGGCAGAGAATTCCAGAGATTCACCACCCTTTGAGTGAAGAAGTTCCTCCTTAACTCCGTTCTAAACTGCCCCCCCCACCCTCTTATCTTGAGGCTGTGCCCTCTAGTCCTGCTATCCTTTCTAAGCAGGAAGAATCTCTCTACCTCTACCCTATCCATCCCCTTCTTTAGAAGACTGAGGGGGGGATCTTAGAGACATATAAGATAAACTCCAGCGAGTACAGACCCAGTCTATTTAGTCTCTCTTCATAGTCCAACCCCCTCAACTCCGGTATCAGCCTAGTAAACCTCCTCTGCACTCCCTCCAGGGCCAAAATATCCTTGCGCAGGTGCGGCGCCCAAAACTGCACACAGTACTCCAGCTGCGGCCTCACCAATGCCCTATACAGCTGCAGCAAGGCCTCCCTCCCTACTTTTATATTCAATCCCCCTCGCTATGAAGGCCAGCATCCCATTTGCCTTCCTGACCACCTGCTGCATCTGCAAGCTGGGTTTTTGCGACTCATGCACAAGGACCCCGAGGTCCCTCTGCACCATCGCCTGCTGCAGTTTTTCACCTTTTAAATAATAATCCCTCCGACTATTATTCCTGCCAAAGTGGATAACCTCACACTTACTAACATTATACTCCATCTGCCAGATTTGCACCCAGGTCTACTCCCAGATTTTTGCCTCCTGCAGTTGTTTTACCAGCAGGAATATAATGCGTCACAGCGACTATCATCCAAGCTCACTTACACCCCTGGAACACCTCACTGGCTAAGCTTCTCCCTGATGATAACCAGGCTTAGATACCACCAATGGGAACTCCTGATGGCCTTGTTGGGGGGATCGGAGGACATTGAAACCTCCCAGGTGGTCAGGGGTAGGGTTGGGCAGTGCCAGGCTACCCAGTGAGCAATGCCAGGATGGATAGGTGCCTGGGGGCAGTGCTAGGCTACCCAGAGAGTAATGTCAGGATGGATAGGTGCCTGGGGGCAGTGCTAGGCTACCCAGTGAGCAATCCCAGGATGGATAGGTGCCTGGGGGCAGTGCTAGGCTACCCAGTGAGCAATCCCAGGATGGATAGGTGCCTGGGGGCAGTGCCAGGCTACCCAGTGAGCAATCCCAGGATGGATAGGTGCCTGGGGGCAGTGCCAGGCTACCCAGTGAGTAATGTCAGGATGGATAGGTGCCTGGGGGCAGTGCCAGGCTACCCAGTGAGTAATGCCAGGATGGATAGGTGCCTGGGGGCAGTGCTAGGCTACCCAGAGAGTAATGTCAGGATGGATAGGTGCCTGGGGGCAGTGCCAGGCTACCCAGTGAGTAATCCCAGGATGGATAGGTGCCTGGGGGCAGTGCTAGGCTACCCAGTGAGCAATCCCAGGATGGATAGGTGCCTGGGGGCAGTGCCAGGCTACCCAGTGAGTAATGTCAGGATGGATAGGTGCCTGGGGGCAGTGCCAGGCTACCCAGTGAGTAATGCCAGGATGGATAGGTGCCTGGGGGCAGTGCTAGGCTACCCAGAGAGTAATGTCAGGATGGATAGGTGCCTGGGGGCAGTGCCAGGCTACCCAGTGAGTAATCCCAGGATGGATAGGTGCCTGGGGGCAGTGCCAGGCTACCCAGTGAGTAATGTCAGGATGGATAGGTGCCTGGGGGCAGTGCCAGGATGGATAGGTGCCTGGGGGCAGTGCCAGGCTACCCAGTGAGTAATGTCAGGATGGATAGGTGCCTGGGGGCAGTGCCAGGCTACCCAGTGAGTAATGTCAGGATGGATAGGTGCCTGGGGGCAGTGCCAGGCTACCCAGTGAGCAATCCCAGGATGGATAGGTGCCTGGGGGCAGTGCCAGGCTACCCAGTGAGCAATCCCAGGATGGATAGGTGCCTGGGGGCAGTGCCAGGCTACCCAGTGAGCAGTGCCAGGATGGATAGGTGCCTGGGGGCAGTGCCAGGCTACCCAGTGAGTAATCCCAGGATGGATAGGTGCCTGGGGGCAGTGCCAGGCTACCCAGTGAGTAATCCCAGGATGGATAGGTGCCTGGGGGCAGTGCCAGGCTACCCAGTGAGCAATCCCAGGATGGATAGGTGCCTGGGGGCAGTGCCAGGCTACCCAGTGAGTAATCCCAGGATGGATAGGCGTCTGGGGGCAGTGCCAGGCTACCCAGTGAGTAATCCCAGGATGGATAGGCGTCTGGGGGCAGTGCCAGGCTACCCAGTGAGCAATCCCAGGATGGATAGGTGCCTGGGGGCAGTGCCAGGCTACCCAGTGAGCAATCCCAGGATGGATAGGTGCCTGGGGGCAGTGCCAGGCTACCCAGTGAGCAATCCCAGGATGGATAGGTGCCTGGGGGCAGTGCCAGGCTACCCAGTGAGTAATCCCAGGATGGATAGGTGCCTGGGGGCAGTGCCAGGCTACCCAGTGAGTAATCCCAGGATGGATAGGTGCCTGGGGGCAGTGCCAGGCTACCCAGTGAGTAATGCCAGGATGGATAGGTGCCTGGGGGCAGTGCCAGGCTACCCAGTGAGTAATCCCAGGATGGATAGGTGCCTGGGGGCAGTGCCAGGCTACCCAGTGAGTAATGTCAGGATGGATAGGTGCCTGGGGGCAGTGCCAGGCTACCCAGTGAGTAATGTCAGGATGGATAGGTGCCTGGGGGCAGTGCCAGGCTACCCAGTGAGTAATCCCAGGATGGATAGGTACCTGGGGGCAGTGCCAGGCTACCCAGTGAGCAATCCCAGGATGGATAGGTGCCTGGGGGCAGTGCCAGGCTACCCAGTGAGTAATCCCAGGATGGATAGGTACCTGGGGGCAGTGCCAGGCTACCCAGTGAGCAATCCCAGGATGGATAGGTGCCTGGGGGCAGTGCTAGGCTACCCAGTGAGCAATGCCAGGATGGATAGGTGCCTGGGGGCAGTGCCAGGCTACCCAGTGAGCAGTGCCAGGATGTATAGGTGCCTGGGGGCAGTGCCAGGCTACCCAGTGAGTAATCCCAGGATGGATAGGTGCCTGGGGGCAGTGCCAGGCTACCCAGTGAGTAATGTCAGGATGGATAGGTGCCTGGGGGCAGTGCCAGGCTACCCAGTGAGTAATCCCAGGATGGATAGGTACCTGGGGGCAGTGCCAGGCTACCCAGTGAGCAATCCCAGGATGGATAGGTGCCTGGGGGCAGTGCCAGGCTACCCAGTGAGTAATCCCAGGATGGATAGGTACCTGGGGGCAGTGCCAGGCTACCCAGTGAGCAATCCCAGGATGGATAGGTGCCTGGGGGCAGTGCTAGGCTACCCAGTGAGCAATGCCAGGATGGATAGGTGCCTGGGGGCAGTGCCAGGCTACCCAGTGAGCAGTGCCAGGATGTATAGGTGCCTGGGGGCAGTGCCAGGCTACCCAGTGAGTAATCCCAGGATGGATAGGTGCCTGGGGGCAGTGCCAGGCTACCTAGGTGAGTAATCCCAGGATGGATAGGTGCCTGGGGGCAGTGCCAGGCTACCCAGTGAGCAATCCCAGGATGGATAGGTGCCTGGGGGCAGTGCCAGGCTACCCAGTGAGCAATCCCAGGATGGATAGGTGCCTGGGGGCAGTGCCAGGCTACCCAGTGAGTAATGTCAGGATGGATAGGTGCCTGGGGGGCAGTGCCAGGCTACCCAGTGAGTAATCCCAGGATGGATAGGTGCCTGGGGGCAGTGCCAGGCTACCCAGTGAGTAATGTCAGGATGGATAGGTGCCTGGGGGCAGTGCCAGGCTACCCAGTGAGCAATCCCAGGATGGATAGGTGCCTGGGGGCAGTGCCAGGCTACCCAGTGAGTAATGCCAGGATGGATAGGTGCCTGGGGGCAGTGCCAGGCTACCCAGTGAGTAATCCCAGGATGGATAGGTGCCTGGGGGCAGTGCCAGGCTACCCAGTGAGTAATCGCAGGATGGATAGGCGTCTGGGGGCAGTGCCAGGCTACCCAGTGAGCAATCCCAGGATGGATAGGTGCCTGGGGGCAGTGCCAGGCTACCCAGTGAGTAATCCCAGGATGGATAGGTGCCTGGGGGCAGTGCTAGGCTACCCAGTGAGCAATCCCAGGATGGATAGGTGCCTGGGGGCAGTGCTAGGCTACCCAGTGAGTAATCCCAGGATGGATAGGTGACTGGGGGCAGTGCCAGGCTACCCAGTGAGCAATGCCAGGATGGATAGGTGCCTGGGGGCAGTGCTAGGCTACCCAGTGAGTAATGCCAGGATGGATAGGTGCCTGGGGGCAGTGCCAGGCTACCCAGTGAGTAATGCCAGGATGGATAGGTGCCTGGGGGCAGTGCCAGGCTACCCAGTGAGCAATCCCAGGATGGATAGGTGCCTGGGGGCAGTGCCAGGCTACCCAGTGAGCAATCCCAGGATGGATAGGTGCCTGGGGGCAGTGCCAGGCTACCCAGTGAGCAGTGCCAGGATGGATAGGTGCCTGGGGGCAGTGCCAGGCTACCCAGTGAGCAATCCCAGGATGGATAGGCGTCTGGGGGCAGTGCTAGGCTACCCAGTGAGTAATCCCAGGATGGATAGGTGCCTGGGGGCAGTGCCAGGCTACCCAGTGAGTAATGCCAGGATGGATAGGTGCCTGGGGGCAGTGCCAGGCTACCCAGTGAGCAATGTCAGGATGGATAGGTGCCTGGGGGCAGTGCCAGGCTACCCAGTGAGCAATCCCAGGATGGATAGGTGCCTGGGGGCAGTGCCAGGCTACCCAGTGAGTAATGCCAGGATGGATAGGTGCCTGGGGGCAGTGCCAGGCTACCCAGTGAGTAATGCCAGGATGGATAGGTGCCTGGGGGCAGTGCCAGGCTACCCAGTGAGCAATCCCAGGATGGATAGGTGCCTGGGGGCAGTGCCAGGCTACCCAGTGAGCAATGCCAGGATGGATAGGTGCCTGGGGGCAGTGCCAGGCTACCCAGTGAGTAATGCCAGGATGGATAGGTGCCTGGGGGCAGTGCCAGGCTACCCAGTGAGTAATGCCAGGATGGATAGGTGCCTGGGGGCAGTGCCAGGCTACCCAGTGAGTAATCCCAGGATGGATAGGTGCCTGGGGGCAGTGCCAGGCTACCCAGTGAGTAATCCCAGGATGGATAGGCGTCTGGGGGCAGTGCTAGGCTACCCACTGAGTAATGCCAGGATGGATAGGTGCCTGGGGGCAGTGCCAGTCTACCCAGTGAGCAATCCCAGGATGGATAGGTGCCTGGGGGCAGTGCCAGGCTACCAAGTGAGCAATCCCAGGATGGATAGGTGCCTGGGGGCAGTGCCAGGCTACCCAGTGAGCAATCCCAGGATGGATAGGCACCTGGGGGCAGTGCCAGGCTACCCAGTGAGTAATGCCAGGATGGATAGGTGCCTGGGGGCAGTGCCAGGCTACCCAGTGAGTAATGCCAGGATGGATAGGTGCCTGGGGGCAGTGCCAGGCTACCCAGTGAGTAATCCCAGGATGGATAGGTGCCTGGGGGCAGTGCCAGGCTACCCAGTGAGTAATCCCAGGATGGATAGGCGTCTGGGGGCAGTGCTAGGCTACCCACTGAGTAATGCCAGGATGGATAGGTGCCTGGGGGCAGTGCCAGGCTACCCAGTGAGTAATCCCAGGATGGATAGGTGCCTGGGGGCAGTGCCAGGCTACCCAGTGAGCAATGCCAGGATGGATAGGTGCCTGGGGGCAGTGCCAGGCTACCCAGTGAGTAATCCCAGGATGGATAGGTGCCTGGGGGCAGTGCCAGGCTACCCAGTGAGCAATGCCAGGATGGATAGGTGCCTGGGGGCAGTGCCAGGCTACCCAGTGAGCAATCCCAGGATGGATAGGTGCCTGGGGGCAGTGCTAGGCTACCCAGTGAGTAATCCCAGGATGGATAGGTGCCTGGGGGCAGTGCCAGGCTACTCAGTGAGTAATCCCAGGATGGATAGGTACCTGGGGGCCGTGCCAGGCTACCCAGTGAGTAATGCCAGGATGGATAGGTGCCTGGGGGCAGTGCTAGGCTACCCAGTGAGTAATGCCAGGATGGATAGGTGCCTGGGGGCAGTGCCAGGCTACCCAGTGAGCAATCCCAGGATGGATAGGTGCCTGGGGGCAGTGCTAGGCTACCCAGTGAGTAATGCCAGGATGGATAGGTGCCTGGGGGCAGTGCCAGGCTACCCAGTGAGTAATCCCAGGATGGATAGGTGCCTGGGGGCAGTGCTAGGCTACCCAGTGAGTAATGCCAGGATGGATAGGTGCCTGGGGGCAGTGCTAGGCTACCCAGTGAGTAATGCCAGGATGGATAGGTGCCTGGGGGCAGTGCCAGGCTACCCAGTGAGTAATCCCAGGATGGATAGGTGCCTGGGGGCAGTGCTAGGCTACCCAGTGAGTAATGTCAGGATGGATAGGTGCCTGGGGGCAGTGCTAGGCTACCCAGTGAGTAATGCCAGGATGGATAGGTGCCTGGGGGCAGTGCTAGGCTACCCAGTGAGCAATGCCAGGATGGATAGGTGCCTGGGGGCGATGCTAGGCTGACACTCCCCTAGGCACTGCCCATACATCTGCCTACCTGGTGTCTTCAATGCCCTCTGATCCCCATTGGTGGGAGAATGGGCTGACGTCTCTCTATAATTTTTAACTATCGGCCAATTAGCCTTTTATCGATTGCTGGAAAACCATTTGAATTGATTATTGAGGCAGTAATTGCTGCACATTTAGTTTTAGAACATTTAGAACCCTACAGTGCAGAAACAGGCTCTTCGGCCCATCGAGTCTGCACCGAACACAATCCCACCCAGACCCTATCCCCATATCCCTACACATTTACCTGCTAATCCCTCTAACCTACACATCCCAGGACACTAAGGGGCAATTTTAGCATATCCAATGAACCTAACCCGCACATCTTTGGACTGTGGGAGGAAACCGGAGCACCCGGAGAAAACCCACGCAGACACGAGGAGAATGTGCAAACTCCACACAGACAATGACCCGAGCCGGGAATCGAACCCAGGACCCTGGAGCTGTGAAGCAGCAGTGCTAACCCACTGTGCTACCGTGTCGCCCCTTGGCAGCAGTATTGGCACGGAGAGAGAACTGGCTCATGGGCGGGGAACAGTGAGTGGGGATAAGGGGTTGGTGATATGGGATTCATAAGAAATAGGAGCAGGAGTAGGCCATCTGGCCCTTCGAGCCTGCCCCGCCATTCAATAAGATCATGGCTGATCTGTCGTGACTCAGCTCCACCTTCCTGCCCTCTCCCCATAACCCTTAATCCCTTCTCTTATCAAAAACCCATCAACCCGTTTCTTAAAAATATTTAGCGAGGCAGCCTCCACCACTTCAACGGGCAGAGAATTCCAGAGATTCACCACCCTTTGAGTGAAGAAGTTCCTCCTCAACTCTGTTCTAAACCGCCCCCCCTTTATCTTGAGGCTGTGCCCCCTAGTCCTACTGTCTTTTTTGAGCGGGAACAGTCTCTCCACCTCTATCCTATCCATCCCATTCATCATCTTATACGTCTCAATGAGATCTCCCCTCATTCTTCTAAACTCTAACGAGTACAAGCCTAGTTTATTCAGCCTCTCCTCATAGCTCAATCCTGGGCCCACAACTCATAGAACATAGAACATTACAGCGCAGAACAGGCCCTTCGGCCCACGATGTTGCGCCGACCAGTTACAAAACAATGACCCACTAGCCTAAACCAATCCCTTTTCATCCATAAACCTATCCACAGATCTTTTAAACGCCCCCAAACTAGGTGCATTTACAACTGCAGCTGGCAGGGCATTCCAGTCCCTCACCACCCTCTGGGTAAAGAACCTACCCCTGACATCTGTCCTATAACTACCCCCCCTTAATTTAAAATCGTGCCCCCTCGTGTTAGCTTTCTCCATCCTAGGAAAAAGGCTATCACTATCTACCCTGTCTAAACCTCTAATCATCTTATATGTTTCAATGAGATCCCCTCTCAGCCGCCTTCTTTCCAGCGAAAACAACCCCAAATCTCTCAATCTCTCCTCATAGGATCTCCCCTCCATACCAGGCAACATCCTGGTAAACCTCCTCTGCACCCTCTCCAAAGCCTCTACATCCTTCTTGTAATGTGGGGACCAGAACTGCACACAAAACTCCAAGTGCGGCCGCACCAGAGATGTGTACAGTTGCATCATGACGCTACGACTCCTAAATTCAATCCCCCTACCAATAAACGCCAAAACTCCGTATGCCTTCTTAACAACTTTATCTACTTGATTCCCAACTTTCAGGGATCTATGTACACATACACCTAGATCCCTCTGCTCCTCCACACTATTCAAAGTCCTCCCGTTAGCCCTATACTCAACACATCTGTTATTCCTACCGAAATGAATTACCTCACACTTCTCCACATTAAACTCCATTCGCCACCTCTCAGCCCAGCTCTGCAACCTTTCTAAGTCATCCTGCAAACTATGACACCCTTCCTCACAATCTACCACACCTCCGACTTTGGTGTCATCAGCAAACTTACTAATCCACCCAACTATACCCTCATCCAGATCATTTATAAAAATTACAAACAGCAGTGGCCCCAAAACAGATCCCTGAGGCACACCACTTGTAACCGAACTCCATGACGAATATTTCCCATCAACCACCACTCTCTGTCTCCTATCTGCTAGCCAATTCCTGATCCAATTACCTAGATCACCCCCAATCCCATACATCTGCATTTTCTGCAGAAGCCTACCATGGTGAACCTTATCAAACGCCTTGCTAAAATCCATATACACCACATCAACTGCCTTACCCCTATCCACCTCTTTGGTCACTTTCTCAAAGAACTCGATAAGGTTAGTAAGGCATGACCTACCCGCTACAAAACCGTGCTGACTATCTCTAATCAACTCATTACTTTCCAAATAACTATAAATCCTGTCTCTAATAATCCTTTCCAAAACCTTACCCACCACAGAAGTAAGACTCACCGGTCTATAATTCCCAGGGAAGTCCCTTCTCCCCTTCTTAAACAATGGGACAACATTTGCTGTCCTCCAATCTTCTGGTACTATACCAGAGACTAACGACGACCTGAAGATCAGAGCCAGAGGCTCCGCAATCACCCCTCTTGCCTCCCAAAGAATCCTAGGGTAAATCCCATCTGGACCAGGGGACTTATCTATTTTCAAACCCTCTAAAATATCCAGCACATCCCCCGTATCAACTGCAATACTATCTATTTCACACCCCTGCACCCCAGTGTCCTCCTCAGCTACATTCCTGTCCCCTTGCGTGAACACCGAAGAGAAATATTGGTTCAACGCCTCTCCAATCTCCTCCGGTTCCACACACAACTTCCCTCTACTGTCTGTAACTGGCCCTAATCTTGTCCTAACCAACCTTCTGTTCTTGACATACCTGTAAAACGCCTTAGGGTTCTCCTTAATCCTATCAGCCAAAATCATCTCATGCCCTCTTTTGGCCCTTCTTAACTCCCTCTTCAACTCCCTCCTAGCCAATCTAAAACTTTCTAATGCACTACCTGAGCCCTCTTCACAATATATATTAGTGAGTTTGAGGAAGGAAGCAGGTACTGGAAGCAAATTTACAGATGGTCCAGAAGCCCAGGGGAAGGCTTATTGAGAGAGGAAAACAGTTTACAAAGAGATATTGATAGGTTCAGAGTGGTTTAAAAAAAAGACAAATGGAAAATAACACAAGAAATAGGAGCAGAAGTGGCCATTCAGCCCTTCAAGGCTGCCCCGCTATTCAATAAGAATGACTCAGCTCCCTAATCTATTCCCCAATAGATTCTCTACTCCCCAATCTGTCAAATATTGATCCATCTCCACTTTGAATACTGATCCAACCTCCAGCACCCTTTGGGGCAGAGAATTCCAGAGATTCCACACCCTCTTAGCAAGTGTGCAAGTGTGAGGTTATCCACTTTGGCAGGAATAATAGTAGGAGGGGTTATTGTTTAAAAGGCGAAAAACTGCAGCAGGCGACGGTGCAGAGGGACCTGGGGGTCCTTGTGCATGAGTCGCAAAAACCCAGCTTGCAGGTGCAGCAGGTGGTCAGGAAGGCGAATGGGATGCTGGCCTTCATAGCGAGGGGGATTGAACATAAAAGTAGGGAGGTCTTGCTGCACTGTATAGGGCATTGGTGAGGCCGCAGCTGGAGTACTGTGTGCAGTTTTGGGCGCCGCACCTGCGCAAGGATATTTTGGCCCTGGAGGGAGTGCAGAGGAGGTTTACTCGGCTGATACCGGAGATGAGGGGGTTAGACTATGAGGAGAGATACTCTTCACAGCCTCTTAGTGTGATAAGGGGGGGGGGGGGCAGTTTAGAACAGAGTTAAGGAGGAATTTCTTCACTCAAAGGGTGGTGAATCTCTGGAATTCTCTGCCCGTTGAAGTGGTGGAGGCTGCCTCGCTAAATATTTTTAAGTCACGGGTAGATAGGTTTCTGATAGACAAGGGAATTAAGGGTTATAAGGGTTTATAAGATTATGAAGGGGACAGATAGAGTAGATGGTGATAAGCTTTTTCCGCTATTAGAAATGGATAGAACGAGGGGTCACGGGCTTAGGGTGAGGGGGGCTAGGCATAAGACTAATATTAGAGGGCAGTTTTTCACACAAAGGGTAGTGGGGATGTGGAATGCACTGCCGAGTAAGGTGGTGGAAGCAGGCACGCTAGGGTTGTTCAAGAGTCACTTGGACAGCCACATGAGCGGTCTACATATAGGGGGATATAGCAGGCCTTACTAAGCATTGTAGGCTTGGGGTCAGTTTTAGCCTCAGGGATATAGAGTCTTTTAATGATGAATTTTTTGTCCACAGGCATTTAAGTCCAGCAAGGGGCATGCGGGCGGCAGGTTGTGGTGGGCTGCTCTTGGATGTTGCTTCGGGAGTTGCCTACTGCTTCATGTCGTTGGTGTGCGTAAACTGGACCATCTCGAGGGCATCAGGGCAGCTCAGAGACTATCTCTGTTGCTGTGCGGACACATGGATTTGGGCCTGTGTCCGTGGGAGTTTGTGCGTTCTCCCCGTGGTTGCGTGGGTTTCCTCCGGGTGCTCCGGTTTCCTCCCACATCCCAAAAATGTGCTTTTAGGCTGATTGATTGGGTAACAAAATGTCCCTATATTGGACCTCCCTGATCCTCACACATTAGGCATAGACTAAAATCATGAATAGGTCACTGACCATGGGACGGCGGCGCGGGCTCGTTGGGCCGAAGGGCCTGTTTCCAGTTCTGTGTTGTTCTTTGTTCTTTGTTATGGGGAGAGGGCGGGAAAGTGGAACTGATCCACTTCAGATCAGCCATGATCTTATTGAATGGCGGGGCAGGCTCGAAGGGTTAGATGGCCTCCTCCTGCTCCTATTTCTTATGTTCTTCTGATGCAAAAATCTATTTTTCATATCCGCCATTGGCTGTGATCAGTTTTCCCGCCTTGCTCAGTCGAGGCTCCACATTGACCTGAGCTGCTCATTTCCTATTTCTATCTCCACAGAATCTCTCACTGTTTCTTTCTGCACAAGTTTTCTCTCACAATTCCCTCACCACTTTGTATATCCCGCTTTTCAATTTAACATTATCCCTGACCTCCTGTCGTATCCCTGGATTTTCCTGGGGATTCCCTCTTTGTGTTTGAGATAAACTCATGCAGAGAATTTGGGACCAGCTGTTTGAGTATCTGCCACTGCTCAACTATTGGCCGTATCTTAGCTTGTTTACGCAGCTCACCTTGGACACAGCCTCCATCGTACCATTATAATGACCCTTGTTCCAGTTGAAGACACTGGTTATAGATCTTCACCCTTAAACTGTATCTGGAATTAGAACATAGAACACAGAACATTACAGTGCAGAACAGGCCCTTCGGCCCACGATGTTGCGCCGACCAGTTACAAAACAATGACCCACTAACCTAAACCAATCCCTTTTCATCCATAAACCTATCCACAGATCTCTTAAACGCCCCCAAACTAGGTGCATTTACAACTGCAGCTGGCAGGGCATTCCAGTCCCTCACCACCCTCTGGGTAAAGAACCTACCCCTGACATCAGTCCTATAACTACCCCCCATTAATTTAAAGTCATGCCCCCTCATGCTAGCTTTCTCCATCCTAGGAAAAAGGCTATCACTATCTACCCTGTCTAAACCTCTAATCATCTTATATGTTTCAATGAGATCCCCTCTTAGCCGCCTTCTTTCCAGCGAAAACAACCCCAAATCTCTCAATCTCTCCTCATAGGATCTCCCCTCCATACCAGGCAACATCCTGGTAAACCTCCTCTGCACCCTCTCCAAACCCTCTACATCCTTCCTGTAATGTGGGGACCAGAACTACACACAAAACTCCAAGTGCGGCCGCAATTCTATCACATTGGGGTCACTAACTCCGAGGGGATCCTTAATCACAAGATCCTGTATTAATCCTTCTTCATTACACAAACCAAATCTAGAGTAACCTGTTCTTGGGTAGATTCTACACCATACTGCTCAAAAATCCTGCAATCCCTGATACACTCCATAAATTAATCTTCTATGTCACACTTGTCAGATTGGTTTGTCTAATCAATATGCAGATTAAAATCTCCCATGGTAATTGCAGTTCCCTTCAAACTTTCCCCTCTAATTTCCCCATTTATGCTCTGATTTCTTGGGAGGTCACATTTTGGGGGTTTATCGACCACTCCCACTCTTATCGTCCTTCCCCTGCTATGGACCCAAACCGGATTCTATATCACCATCCACTACCTTTATATCACAGCTCTGGTCTGAACCTTAACAACACCATCCCACCTCAAAGAACAAAGAGCCCAGGAACAGGCCCTTCGGCCCCTCCAATCCTGTACTGACCATGCTGCCCAATTGAACTAAAACCCCCTCCCCTTCCGGAGACCATATCCTTCTATTTCCATCTCATTCATGGATTAGTCAAGGTGTCTTTAAAACTCACGACCGTATCCGCTTCCACTCCCTCCCCCCGGCAGTGAGTTCCAGGCACCCACCCCACTCTGTGTAAAAAATCGTACATCTCCTTTAAACCTTGCCCCTCACACCTTAAACCTGTGCCCCCAGTAATTGACTCTTCCACCCTGGGAAAAAGCTTCTGACTATCCACTCTGTCCATGCCTCTCATAATCTTTGACAAAGAAGCCTTTGAGAAGGTACCACATTGTAGGTTGTTGCAAAATGTTAAATCTCAAAGTATCCAGGGTGAGGGATCTAAATGGATATAAAATTGGCTTCTTGACAGAAACCAGAGGGTGGGTTGTAGAGAGTTATTTTTCAAACTGGAGGCCTGTGACCAGTGGTGTGCCTCAGGGATCAGTGCTGGGTCCGCTGTTATTTATCATTTATATTAATGATTTGGATGAGAATATAGGAGGCAGGGTTAGTAAGTTTACAGATGGCACCAAGATTGGTGGCATAGTGGACAGTGAAGAAAGTTATCTCCAATTACAATGGGATCTTGATCAATTGGGCCAGTGGGCTGACGAATGGCAGATGGAGTTTAATTTAGATAAATGTGAGGTGATGTATTTTGGTCGATTGAACCAGGGCAGGATTTACTCAGTTAATGGTCAGGCATTGGGGAGAGTTACAGAACAAAGAGATCTCGGGGTACAGGTTCATAGCTCCTTGAAAATGGAGTCACAGGTGGACAGAGTGGTGAAGAAGGCATTTGGCATGCTTGGTTTCATCGGTCAGAACATTGAATACAGGAGTTGGGACGTCTTGTTGAAGTTGTACAAGACATTGGTAAGGCCACACTTGGAATAGAACATAGAACATTACAGCACAAACAGGACCTTTGGCCCTCGAGTTGCGCCGATCACATCAACCCCACCAATCTATAGACCTATCTATAACCCCCAATCCCATTAAACCCCATATACTCATCCAGAAGTCTTTTAAAAGACCCCAGCGAGTTCGCCTCCACCACCACTGACGGCAGCCAATTCCACTCACTCACCACCCTCTGAGTGAAAAACTTACCCCTAACATCACCTCTGTACTTCCCTCCCCACACCTTAAATCTGTGTCCTCTCGTAGCGACCATTTCAACCCGGGGAAATAGCCTCTGAGAGTCCACCCTATCTATTCCTCTCAACATTTTGTAAACTTCTATCAGGTCGCCTCTCAACCTTCATCTCTCCAGGGAAAAGAGTCCCAGCTCCCTCAACCTAACTTCATAAGGCATGCCTCCCAGTCCAGGCAACATCCTTGTAAATCTCCTCTGCACCCTTTCAATAGCTTCTACGTCTTTCCTATAGTGAGGCGACCAGAACTGCGCACAGTACTCCAAATGAGGCCTGACAAGGGTCTTATAAAGTTGCAGCATTACCTCCCGACTCCTAAACTCAATCCCTCGATTAATGAAGGCCAGTACACCATACGCCTTCTTGACCACCTCCTCCACCTGCGAGGCCGATTTAAGAGTCCTGTGGACCCGGACCCCGAGATCCTTCTGCTCTTCAACACTACTCAGACTCCTGCCCTTGATAGTGTACCCGTTCATCCCGTTGGTTCTGCCGAAATGGACGACTACACATTTATCCGCGTTGAAGTCCATCTGCCACTTCTCCGCCCATTCCTGCATCCTATCTATGTCCTGCTGCAACTTTTGACATCCTTCCAGACCATCCACAACACCACCGACCTTCGTGTCATCAGCGAACTTGCTAACCTATCCCTCCACTTCCTCATCCAGGTCATTTATGAAAATGACAAATACTGTGTACAATTCTGGTCACCCTATTATAGAAAGGGTATTATTAAACTAGAACCAGTGCAGAAAAGATTTACTTAGAACATAGAACAGTACAGGCCCTTCGGCCCTCAATGTTGTGCCGAGCTATGTCCAATCCCAAGATCAGTCTATCCCACTCCCTATCATTCCGGTGTGCTCCATGTGCCTATCCAATAACTGCTTGAAAGTTCCTAAAGTGTCCAACTCCACTATCACAGCAGGCAGTCCATTCCACACCCCAACCACTCTCTCAGTAAAGAATCTACCTCGGACATCCCTCCTATATCTCCCACCATGAACCTTATAGTTATGCCCCCAGTAACAGCTACATCCACCCGAGGAAATAGTCTCTGCACGTCCACTCTATTCCCCTCATCATCTTATAAACCTCTATTAAGTCTCCTCTCATCCTCCTCTTCTCTAAAGAGAAAAGCCTCAGCTCCCCCAACCTTTCCTCATAAGACCCACTCTCCAAATCAGGCAGCATCCTGGTAAATCTCCTCTGCATTCTCTCCAATGCTTCCACATCCTTCTTATAGTGAGGTGACCAGAACTGCACACAATATTCCAAATGTGGTCTCACCAAGGTCCGGTATAGATGCAGCATAATCCCATGGCTCTTAAACCCAAACCCCCTGTTAATAAACACTAATACACTATAAACCTTCTTCATGGCTCTATCCAATTGAGTGGCATCCTTCACAGATCTGTGGATATGAACCCCAAGATCTCTCTGTTCCTCCACATTCCTCAGAACCCTGTCGTTGACCCTGTAATCCACATTCAAGTTTGTCCTCCCAAAATTAATCACCTCGCACTTATCAGGGTTAAACTCCATCTGCCACTTTTCTGCCCAGCTCTGCATCCTATCAATGTCTCTTTGCAGCCTCCAAGAGCCCTCCACCTCATCCGTTACTCCA
The DNA here is from genome assembly GCA_037974335.1 of Prionace glauca. Taxonomy (NCBI): domain Eukaryota; kingdom Metazoa; phylum Chordata; class Chondrichthyes; order Carcharhiniformes; family Carcharhinidae; genus Prionace; species Prionace glauca. The sequence continues at coordinate 2,703,844 of CM075721.1, forward strand.
CCAATCTTGGTGTCATCAGTAAATTTACGAACCCACCCTTCAGCCCCCTCTTCCAAGTCAGTGATAAAAATCACAAATAGCAGAGGACCCAGCACTGATCCCTGTGGTACACCACTGGTAACTGGCCTCCAGTCTGAAAATTTTCCCTCCACCACCACCTCTGTCTTCTATGAGACAGACAGTTACTTATCCAATCAGCCAAATTTCCTTCTATCCCGCATCTCCTTACTTTCTTCATGCGCCTACCACAGGGAACCTTATCAAACATCTTACTAAAATCCATGTATACGACATCAACTGCTCGACCTTAATCCACATACTTAGTTACCTTCTCAAAGAATTCATTCAAATTTGTGAGACAGGACTTACCCCTCACGAAACTGTGCTGACTATCCTGGATTAAGCTGCACCTTTCCAAATGGTTATAAATCCTATCTCTCAGGACCCTTTCCATTAACTTACTGACCACCAAAGTAAGACTAACTGGCCTATAATTATAAGAACATAAGAAATAGGAGCAGGAGTAGGCCATCTGGCCCTTCGAACCTGCCCCGCCATTCAATAAGATCATGGCTGATCTGTCGTGACTCAGTTCCACTTTCCCGCCCTCTCCCCATAACCCTTAATCCCCTCTCTTATCAAAAACCCGTCAACCCGCTTCTTAAAAATATTTAGCGAGGCAGCCTCCACCACTTCAACGGGTAGAGAATTCCAGAGATTCACCACCCTTTGAGTGAAGAACTTCCTCCTCAACTCTGTTCTAAACCGCCCCCCCTTTATCTTGAGGCTGTGCCCCCTCGTCCTACTGTCTTTTTTGAGCGGGAAGAGTCTCTCCACCTCTATCCTATCCATCCCATTCATCATTTTATACGTCTCAATGAGATCTCCCCTCATTCTTCTAAACTCTAACGAGTACAAGCCTAGTTTATTCAGCCTCTCCTCATAGCTCAATCCCCTCAACTCTGGTATCAGCCTAGTAAACCTCCTCTGCACTCCCTCCAAGGCCAAAATATCCTTGCGCAGGTGCAGCGCCCAAAACTGCACACAGTACTCCAGCTGCGGCCTCACCAATGCCCTATACAGCTGCAGCAAGACCTCCCTACTTTTATATTCAATCCCCCTCGCTATGAAGGCCAGCATCCCATTCGCCTTCCTGACCACCTGCTGCACCTGCAAGCTGGGTTTTTGCGACTCATGCACAAGGACCCCGAGGTCCCTCTGCACCGTCGCCTGCTGCAGTTTTTCGCCCCGTAAGTAATAGTCCTTCCTACCATTCCTCCTACCAAAGTGGACCACCTCACACTTGCCAACATTAAATTCCATTTGCCATTTCCTGGCCCATTCGCCCAGCCTATCTAGATCCTTCTGCAGACTCTCCACACCCTCCTCACAATTTGCCTTTCCCCCAATCTTGGTGTCATCAGCAAATTTCGACACCCTGCACTCGGTTCCCTCCTCCAGATCATCTATATAAATGGTAAATAGCTGAGGCCCCAGCACCGACCCCTGGGGCACCCCACTAGTCACCAACCGCCAATCCGAATAGCATCCATAGACCCCCACTCTCTGCCTCCTATTTGACAACCAATCCTATATCCACCCTACCCCCAACTCCATGTCCCCTGACCTTCTGCAATAACCTCTTGTGAGGTACCTTGTCAAACGCCTTCTGAAAATCCAGAAAGACCACATCCACCGGCTCTCCTCCATCCACTGCCCTAGACACATCCTCATAGAACTCCAGTAAATTTGTCAGACACGACTTCCCTTTAATGAAACCGTGTTGCGTCCGCCCTATCAAGCAATTCCACTCAAGATGCCTCGCAATTTCCTCCTTAATGACGGATTCTAACATTTTACCTACCACAGACGTTAAACTAACCGACCTATAATTCCCGCCTTTTGCCTGGCACCCTTCTTAAACAACGGCGTAACATTAGCCGTTTTCCAATCTTCTGGCACTTCCCCGGAATCCAGCGACGTCTGGAAAATAACCACCAAGGCATCCACTATCACCTCTGCCATTTCTTTCAGAACCCTCGGATGCATTCCATCCGGTCCTGGGGACTTGTCCACAATCAGCCCCTCCAGTCTGTCGAGCACCACCTCTCTAGTAACAGTAATGTCATTAAGACCCTCCATTCCTACCACCTTTCCATCGCTAACACCCGGCAACCAGGATTATTCCTATTTCCTTTCTTGAAGAGAGGAACAGTATTTGCCACTCTCCAGTCCTCTGGCACAATCCCTGTAAAAAGTCTGACAACACCAGGTTTTAGTCCAACCAATTTATTTGATAATATTCTCACAAGCTTTCGGGTTAGTCCCTTCGTCAGGTGAATAAATCGGTTGGACTAAAACCTGGTGTTGTCAGACTTTTTACTGTGTTTACACCAGTCCAATGCCAGCATACCCACATCATGACAATCCCTGCGGACAGTGAGGACCCAAAGAGTCTCCGCAGTCTCATCCCTTGCCTCCCAAAGTATCCTAGGATGTATCCCATCTGGCCCAGGGGATTTATCAACCATCAGGTTTTTCAAAATTGCAAAGACATCTTCCCTCAGAACATCGACCTCCTTCATCCTATCAGGCTGTATCACACTCTCATCCTCAAAAACATGGACCCTCTCCTTAGTGAACAGTGAAGAAAAGTATTCACTCAACGCCTCACCTATCTCTTCTGACTCCATGCAGAAGTTCCCACTACTATCCTTGACTGGCCCTAACCTCACCCTGGTCACACTTTTATTTCTCACATAAGAATAAAAAGCCTTGGGGTTTTCCTTTATCCGACCCATCAAGGACTTCTCATGGCCCCTCCTCGCTCCCCTAAGCCCTTTTTAAACTCATTTCATTTTGTTGATATTGAGGAAGAGATTATTGTTGCTGCACCAATTCTCCACATTCTCTGTCTCATTCCTGTACTCCGTCTCATCATTGTTTGAGATCTGTCCCACTACAGTGGTGTCATCAGCAAAGTTGAAAATGGAATTGGAGGGGAATTTGGCCACACAGTCATAGGTATATAAGGAGTGTAGTAGGGGACTAAGATCATAGCCTCATGGGGCACAGGTGTTAAGGATGACCGTGAAGGACATGTTGTTGCCTATCCTTACTGATTGTGGTCTGTGGGTTTAGAAGTTCAGGATCCAGTTTCAGAGGAAAGACCCGAGGCATAGACCAAGGAGTTTAGGGATGGGTTTTATCGGAATGATGGTGTTAAAGGCTGAGCTGTAGTCAATAAATAAGATGTGACATTGGTGTCTTTGTTATCTAGGTGTTCCAGGGTTGAGTGCAGGGCCAGGGAGGTGGCTTCTGCTGTGCACAGTTGTGGCAGTTGATGAACTGTAGCGGACCCAGGCAGTCTGGGAGGCTGGAATTGATTTGTGCCATGACTAGCCTTTTGTAGCACTTCATAGTGATGGATATCAGAGCCACTGGACGATAGTCATTAAGGCACACTGCTTGGCTTTTCTTTGGTACTGGGATGATGGTTGTCTTCTTGAAGCAGATCGGGACCTCAGATTATGGTAAAGAGAGGTTGAAGGATGTCTGTGAATACCCCCACGATCCGTGCATGTCCGGGTTCCCCATCCAGGCCAGGCACTTTCCTCACATTAACTTTCGAGAAGACAGTTCTGACATTTGTGCTGGTGACCTTAGATACCAGGTTTCCTGAGGCTTTTGGGGTAGAGGACATGCTCTCGCTGATCTCTTGGTTAAAGCAGACTAGAAAGCATTGAGCTCATTGTTCATTGAGAGGTTCATCGGAGCCGGGGATTTTACAGGCTGTATCCTGGGCTGGCAGCCCGGGTTCAACTGAGGATTCAGGGTGGAGGTGAGGAGACATTTCTCCACCCAGAGAGTGGTGAGCCTGTGGAATTCATTCCCACAGGAAGGAGTTGGTGCCAAAATATTGAATGTATTCAAGAGGCAGCTGGATATAGCACTTGGAGCAAATGGGATCAAAGGTTATGGGGAGAAAGCAGGATTCGGATGTTGAGTTGGATGAGGTTCAGTTGTGAGGTAATGTATTTTGGAAGGTCTAATACAGATAGGAAATATACAGTAAATGGCAGAACCCTTTACAGTATTGATAGGCAGAGGGATCTGGGTGTACAGGTACACAGAGTATTGATAGACAGAGGGATCTGGGTGTACAGGTACACAGAGTATTGATAGACAAAGGGATCTGGGTGTACAGGTACACAGAGTATTGATAGACAGAGGGATCTGGGTGTACAGGTACACAGAGTATTGATAGGCAGAGGGATCTGGGTGTACAGGTACACAGAGTATTGATAGGCAGAGGGATCTGGGTGTACAGGTACACAGAGTATTGATAGGCAGAGGGATCTGGGTGTACAGGTACACAGAGTATTGATAAGCAGAGGGATCTGGGTGTACAGGTACACAGAGTATTGATAGGCAGAGGGATCTGGGTGTACAGGTACACAGGTCACTGAAAGGGGCAATGCAGGTGGAGAAGGTAGTCAAGAAGGCATACGGCATGCTTGCCTTCATCGGCCGGGGCACTGAGTTTAAAAATTTGTAAGTCATGTTGCAGCTTTATAGAACCTTAGTGAGGCTGCACTTGGAATATAGAGTTCAATTCTGGTCACCACACTACCAGAAGGATGTGGAGGCTTCGGAGAGGGGACAGAAAAGATTTACCAGGATGTTACCCCTGGTATGGAGGGCATTAGCTATGAGGAGAGGTTGGAGAAACTTGGTTTGTTCTCACTGGAGTGATGGAGGTTGAGGGGAGACCTGATAGAAGTCTACAGGATTATGAGAGGCACGGACAGAGTGGATAGTCAGAAGCTTTTTCCCAGGGTGGAAGAGTCAATTACTGGGGGCACAGGTTTAAGGTGTGAGGGGCAAGGTTTAAAGGAGATGTACGAGGGAGATTTCTTACACAGAGGGGGGTGGGTGTCTGGAACTCGCTGCCGGGGGGAGGGAGTGGAAGCGGATACGATAGTGAGTTTTAAGGGGTGTCTGGACAAATCCATGAATAGGATGGGAATAGAGGGATAGGGTCCCCGGAAGGAGAGGGGGTTTTAGTTCAGTCGGGGGCAGCATGGTCGGTGCAGGATTGGAGGGGCCGAAGGGCCTGTTCCTGGGCTGTAATTTGCTTTGTTCTTTGATCAGCCATGATCGTAATGAATGGGGGAGCAGGGTCAAAGGGCCAAGTGGCTTCCTTCTATGTTTCGATGTTTATATCTGGGCACTGTCCTGTGGGACGGGAGTCCGTGGCTGAATTGCCCCCTGTAGCCTTGGCAGACCTGAAGATTACCCCTGGCACTCCATTCTCCATCAGGAGTTTCCCATTCTGTGTGTCAGAAGCTGCATGTGTGAGCAGACCCCTTTGTAAATCCTCTGACAGAGTGGAGATGTCCATTTCTTTGGCGTGTTCCCCTGACAACAGCTGTTCAGTATTCACACAGTGTTTACAGTCACAGTCTAGAAATAATGAACTAATCCAATTAAATGCTTGGTTGAAAGATTGGTGTAGGGCAGAGGGATTTATATTCATAGACCACTGGGAAGTCTTTATGAAAGAACGGCTAATATACAAGAGGGATGGGGTACAGTTAACTGGGAAGGGCATACATATCTTAGCTGGAAGGTTAGCTGGTGTGTATCGGCAGGGTTTAAACTAATATGGAGGGGGGGTGGGGAGGTAGACGGAACTGGGATTGGGGATAGGGTAGGCCCGGAGGGTAGGAAGAAGGATCGGATTGTTTCTGAGGGTCTTCGGTGCATGTGTTTCAATGCTAGGAGTGTGACTGGCAAAACAGATGAACTGAAGGCATTAATGTTTGAAAGGAAGTTGGAAGTGGTGGCGGTGACAGAGACTTGGTTAAAGGAAGGGCAGGATTGGCAGTTGAATGTTCCTGGGTATAAGTGTTTCAGGCGAGATAGGGGTGGGTCGCTGAGAGGTGGGGGAGTGGCGTTGTTAGTTAAGGATTGCATCGTAGCAGTGCAGAGGGAGGGAGGTACGGAGGATGTAGGAATCGAGTCGCTATGGGTGGAGTTGAGGAATAGGAAGGGTGATGTTACTCTGCTGGGTGTTTACTACAGACCACCCAACAGCCCGAGGGCTGTGGAAGAAGGGATAAGCAGGGACATTCTAGATAAGTGCAGGAAGAATAGGGTGGTGGTAGTGGGAGATTTTAATCTCCCCAGGGTAGATTGGAATGTACTGAGATCAGAGGGTGCTGACGGGGAGGAATTTGTACAGTGTGTAATGGAAGGATCCCTGGAGCAGTACGTGGATAGACCGACCAGGGAGGGGGCTATACTTGACTTGGTTCTGGGGAATGAGCCTGGGCAGGTGGTTGACGTTGAGGTAGGAGAGCATGTGGCTAACAGTGACCACAACTCTGTCTGGTTCAAGATATTAATGGATAAAGATGAAGCCTGTCCTAAGGGGAGGGTGTTAAATTGGGGGAGGGCTAGATACAGCCGGATTAGGCAGGATCTTAAAGATACAGACTGGGGTACGCTATTTAACGGTAGGTCGACGCTGGGTATGTGGGAGTCTCTCAAGGGAAAACTACAATCTTTACAGGAAAGACATGTGCCGGTCAAGAGGAAGGATGGGAAAGGTAGGATTAGAGAGCTGTGGGTAACTAGGGATATTGAGGACCTGGTCAGGAGAAAGAGGGAAGCGTACACTAGATCGAGGCATTTGAGGACAGAGATAGCGTTAGAAGAATACAGAGAATGTAGGAGGGAACTTAAAAGGGGCATCAGAAAGGCTAAAAGGGGCCACGAAATGGCTTTGGCGGGTAGGATTAAGGAAAATCCTAAGGCATTTTACTCTTATATTAGAAACAAAAGGATGGTTAGAGGGAACATTGGTCCTCTCAGGGACAGAGGAGGGGAACTATGCTTGGAGCCTGGGGGAAAGGGGGAGATCTTGAATGAATACTTTGCGTCGGTATTCACTCAGGAGAGGGGTCAGTCCTCTGCTGCTGTGCTTGAGAAGTTTGAGGATCCGTTGAGGGAAATAGTCATCACGAGGGAAGAGGTGTTGGGACTTTTAGACACTATAAAGACAGACAAATCTCCGGGGCCTGATGGCATCTATCCTAGGCTGCTAAGGGAGGTGAGGGATGAAATTGCTGGGCCTCTGACGCAAATCTTTGTCTCTTCTTTGGACACAGGTGAGGTCCCAGAGGATTGGCGGATTGCAAATGTTGTACCGTTGTTTAAGAAGGGTCAGAGGGATAACCCAGGGAACTATAGGCCAGTGAGCTTGACTTCAGTTATAGGCAAGATAATGGAGAGGATCCTCAAGGATAGGATGTATGAGCATCTGGAGCGCTGCAATCTGATCAGGGATACGCAGCATGGCTTCGTTACAGGGAGGTCGTGCCTTACGAATCTGTTGGAATTTTTTGAAGAGGTGACAAAAACGGTTGACGAAGGACAAGCCGTTGATGTTGTCTATATGGATTTCAGTAAGGCGTTTGACAAGGTCCCTCACGGTAGGCTGATAGAAAAGGTGAAGGCTCATGGGATACAAGGCCAGGTATGTAGATGGGTGAAGAACTGGCTTGGGAGGAGAAGACAGCGGGTAGTAGTGGAGGGCTCCTTTTCCAATTGGAGGTCTGTCACCAGTGGGGTGCCGCAGGGCTCGGTACTAGGACCTCTACTATTTGTAGTATACATTAATGACTTGGAAGAGGGGGTAGGTGGTGTGATCAGCAAATTTGCTGATGACACTAAGTTGGTTGGATTGGCGGGTACTGAGGAGCAGTGCCTGGCAATGCAACAGGACATAGATAGGCTGGTAGATTGGGCAGATAGATGGCAAATGGAATTTAATCCGGAGAAATGCGAGGTGATGCACTTTGGCCGGAATAATGTGGAAGGGAGTTATATGATAAAAGGTAGAACTATCCGGAGTATAGATACGCAGAGAGACCTGGGGGTGCAGGTACACAAGTCCCTGAAGGTGTCGGTGCAGGTGCAGAATGTGATGAGGAAAGCGTATGGCATGTTAGCCTTCATAGGAAGGGGTATAGAATATAAGAGTAGGAGTCTGATGTTGCAGTTGTATAGAACGTTGGTTAGGCCTCACCTGGAGTACTGCGTCCAGTTCTGGTCGCCGTACTACCGGAAGGATGTAGAGATCCTGGAGAGAGTGCAGAGGAGATTTACCAGGATGTTGCCTGGTATGGAAGGGCTGTCTTACGAGGAAAGATTGAACGCACTTGGGCTGTTTTCCCTTGAGAGACGTCGGCTGAGGGGGGATTTGATAGAGGTTTATAAGATTATGAAGGGGACAGATAGAGTAGATGGTGATAAGCTTTTTCCGCTATTAGAAATGGATAGAACGAGGGGTCACGGGCTTAGGGTGAGGGGGGCTAGATATAAGACTAATGTTAGAGGGCAGTTTTTCACACAAAGGGTAGTGGGGATGTGGAATGCACTGCCGAGTGAGGTGGTGGAAGCAGGCACGCTAGGGTTGTTCAAGAGTCACTTGGACAGCCACATGAGCGGTCTACATATAGGGGGATATAGCAGGCCTTATTAAGCATTGTAGGCTTGGGGTCAGTTTAGTCTCAGGGGTATAGAGTCTTTAATAATGGAAATTTTTATCCACAGGCACTTACCATCTCGAGGGCATCATGGCAGCACAGAGGTTATCTCTGTTGCTGTGCGGACACATGGAGTTGGGCCTGTGTCCGTGGGAGTTTGTGCATTCTCCCCGTGGTTGCGTGGGTTTCCTCCGGGTGCTCCGGTTTCCTCCCACATCCCAAAAATGTGCTTTTAGGCTGATTGATTGGGTAACAAATTGTCCCTATATTGGACCTCCCTGATCCTCACACATTAGGCATAGACTAGAGTCATGAATAGGTCACTGACCATGGGACGGCGGCGCGGGCTCGTTGGGCCGAAGGGCCTGTTTCCCGTGCTGTTTTGTTCTTTGTTCTTTGTTCTTTGTTTATCTGATGTGTCTGAGCCTTCCTAGAAAGCTGAATGATTTGCAACCCTCTGTTGCAATGAAAACCTTTGACTTCTCTCAGCTTCCTAGCGCAGTGCTTTGAAATAGGCTGAGTGGTTTTCCACTCATAAGAACATAAGAAATAGGAGCAGGAGGAGGCCACCCGGCCCCTCGAGCCTGCCCCGACATTCGCATCTCAGGTACCCCACTGTTCCCAGTGGTAACGTTTACAAAAACTCGAAGCCCGATTGACAGCTGTCATTTTCTCAAAGAGAAAAGCAGCTTCCAAAAGGGGAAGAGAATAAAAAAGAGGAGTCTGCGGGGGAGTAATTCCCGAGTTATCCCAGTGCTACTGGGAATCAGCTGGTGAAGGGCAAAGAGGAACAGGTTCCAGCAGCGTTTGAGGTCAGTTCTGGGGAAGTGGGATCTGTTCAATTGGGGCCAATATCCTTGTCAGAATTTTTGTGAGGGTACATTTGGGAAGAGTTTGGTGGGGAATATGAGATTGGATCTGTCGATCATCAGTCTAAAAGGAAGCAACTGAAGCTTTTTTTAATGTTCTCTTAGGACAACCGCCCAAGCCATTTGGTCGTATCTGTAACTGTCGCTCACGAGATGGGACACACTCTGGGAATGTCACATGACACAGGAAGGAAAAACTGTGACTGTCCAGACGAATCAAGAGAATGCATCATGGAAGAGGCAATGGGGTAAGAAACATACTGTGCCTGATGTTGGTGAATCTGAGTCCTGCTGTATGATGTAAGGAGAGAGGACTGACACAAGAAATTAGTGTGATAAGAGTGTGTATGAAAAACTAGACTAACAGCTAAGATAATAAAGCTACAGAACCATCTGCAAGACACACTTCATAAACTGGAAAGAACTGGCAATCCTCTAATCAATGTATCAGATCTAACATCTGCAATCCTGCCATATCCAGCTGTGAGTGTGCATTAAGTTTCTTTAGCCTGACATTATTCCATCAAGAATACTCAACACTTGTACCCCAGCCAAGCTATTCCAGTCCATCCACACACTGGCACCTCCCCAACAAGGAGGAAAACTACCCAGAAAAGTCCCATATACAAAAAAACCTCAGGAAAAATCTAACCGCCCCATCGGATAAATCTCAATCATCAGGAAAATAATGGAAAGAATCATCAACAGTGTATCAAGTGGCCATTGTTTCACCTGCTCTGTGAGGGCCCCGTTTGGATTTCTCAGGGTCACTCAGCTCCTGATCTCATTCCAGCCTTGGTTCAAACATGGACAAAGAGAACATAAGAAATAGGAGCAGGAGTAGGCCATCTGGCCCTTCGAGCCTGCCCCGCCATTCAATAAGATCATGGCTGATCTGTCGTGACTCAGCTCCACCTTCCCGCCCTCTCCCCATAACCCTTAATCCCTTCTCTTATCAAAAACCCATCAACCCGTTTCTTAAAAATATTTAGCGAGGCAGCCTCCACCACTTCAACGGGCAGAGAATTCCAGAGATTCACCACCCTTTGAGTGAAGAAGTTCCTCCTCAACTCTGTTCTAAACCGCCCCCCCTTTATCTTGAGGCTGTGCCCCCTAGTCCTACTGTCTTTTTTGAGCGGGAAGAGTCTCTCCACCTCTATCCTATCCATCCCATTCATCATCTTATACGTCTCAATGAGATCTCCCCTCATTCTTCTAAACTCTAACGAGTACAAGCCCAGTTTATTCAGCCTCTCCTCATAGCTCAACCCCCTCAACTCCGGTATCAGCCGAGTAAACCTCCTCTGCACCCAGAGTTGGGAATGACAGCCCTTGGTGTGGAATCCATAGAATCCCAAAAGTGAAAATGGAGGCCAATTCTCCCGTTGTGTCCAAAAGAGCATCTTCTCCAAACTTGGGCTGGCCTGGGACCGAGCTGGGTGGGGAGGAAGGTAGTTGTTGGGACGGGCAACACTGTGGGGGTCCCGGGCTCGGGGGGGGGGAGGGTTGGTATCAGGATCGGGGGGGGCAGCACCGTGGGGGTCCCGGGCTCGGGGGGGGTATCGGGATCGGGAGGGGCAGCACCGTGGGGGTCCCGGGCTCGGGGGGGGGGAGGGTTGGTATCAGGATCGGGGGGGGCAGCACCGTGGGGGTCCCGGGCTCGGGGGGGGTATCGGGATCGGGAGGGGCAGCACCGTGGGGGTCCCGGGCTCGGGGGGGGGGAGGGTTGGTATCAGGATCGGGGGGGGCAGCACCGTGGGGGTCCCGGGCTCGGGGGGGGGTATCGGGATCGGGGGGGGCAGCACCGTGGGGGTCCCGGGCTCGGGGGGGTATCGGGATCGGGGGGGGGGCAGCACCGTGGGGGTCCCGGGCTCGGGGGGGGGTATCGGGATCGGGAGGGGCAGCACCGTGGGGGTCCCGGGCTCGGGGGGGGGGATATCGGGATAGGGATCGGGAGGGGCAGCACCGTGGGGGTCCCGGGCTCGGGGGGGGGGTATTGGGATCGGGAGGGGCAGCACCGTGGGGGTCCCGGGCTCGGGGGGGGGTATCGGGATCGGGGGGGGGCAGCACCGTGGGGGTCCCGGGCTCGGAGGGGGGTATCGGGATCGGGGGGGGGGGCAGCACCGTGGGGGTCCCGGGCCCGGGGGGGGGATATCGGGATAGGGATCGGGAGGGGCAGCACCGTGGGGGTCCCGGGCTCGGGGGGGGGGTATTGGGATCGGGAGGGGCAGCACCGTGGGGGTCCCGGGCTCGGGGGGGGGTATCGGGATCGGGGGGGGCAGCACCGTGGGGGTCCCGGGCTCGGAGGGGGGTATCGGGATCGGGGGGGGGGGCAGCACCGTGGGGGTCCCGGGCTCGGGGGGTTGGTATCGGGATCGGGGGGGGGCAGCACCGTGGGGGTCCCGGGCTCGGGGGGGGGTATCGGGATCGGGGGGGGCAGCATCGTGGGGGTCCCGGGCTCGGGGGGGGGGGGGGGTTGGTATCGGGAGATGCAGCACCGTGGGGGTCCCGGGCTCGGGGGGGGTATCGGGAGGGGCAGCACCGTGGGGGTCCCGGGCTCGGGGGGGGTATCGGGATCAGGGGGGCAGCACCGTGGGGGTCCCGGGCTCGGGGGGGGTATCGGGATCGGGGGGGGCAGCACTGTGGGGGTCCCGGGCTCGGGGGGGGGGTATCGGGATCGGGGGGGGCAGCACCGTGGGGGTCCCGGGCTCGGGGGGGGGATATCGGGATCGGGATCGGGAGGGGCAGCACCGTGGGGGTCCCGGGCTCGGGGGGGGGGGGTATTGGGATCGGGAGGGGCAGCACCGTGGGGGTCCCGGGCTCGGGGGGGGGGTATCGGGATCGGGGGGGGGCAGCACCGTGGGGGTCCCGGGCTCGGAGGGGGGTATCGGGATCGGGGGGGGGGGCAGCACCGTGGGGGGTCCCGGGCTCGGGGGGGTTGGTATCGGGATCGGGGGGGGGGCAGCACCGTGGGGGTCCCGGGCTCGGGGGGGGTATCGGGATCGGGGGGGGCAGCACCGTGGGGGTCCCGGGCTCGGGGGGGGGTATCAGGATCGGGGGGGGGCAGCATCGTGGGGGTCCCGGGCTCGGGGGGGGGGGGGGGTTGGTATCGGGAGATGCAGCACCGTGGGGGTCCCGGGCTCGGGGGGGGTATCGGGAGGGGCAGCACCGTGGGGGTCCCGGGCTCGGGGGGGGTATCGGGATCAGGGGGGCAGCACCGTGGGGGTCCCGGGCTCGGGGGGGGTATCGGGATCGGGGGGGGCAGCACTGTGGGGGTCCCGGGCTCGGGGGGGGGGGTATCGGGATCGGGGGGGGCAGCACCGTGGGGGTCCCGGGCTCGGGGGGGGGATATCGGGTCACGTGCTCACTGTGTGTGGGGGTCCCGGGCTCGGGGGGGGGGGGGTATTTGGATCGGGAGGGGCAGCACCGTGGGGGTCCCGGGCTCGGGGGGGGGGTATCGGGATCGGGGGGGGGCAGCACCGTGGGGGTCCCGGGCTCGGGGGGGGTATCGGGATCGGGGGGGGCAGCACCGTGGGGGTTCCGGGCTCGGGGGGGGGGTATCGGGATCGGGGGGGGCAGCACCGTGGGGGTCCCGGGCTCGGGGGGGGGTATCGGGATCGGGGGGGGGCAGCACCGTGGGGGTCCCGGGCTCGGGGGGGGTATCAGGAGGGGCAGCACCGTGGGGGTCCCGGGCTCGGGGGGGGGTATCGGGATCAGGGGGGGCAGCACCGTGGGGGTCCCGGGCTCGGGGGGGGTATCGGGATCGGGGGGGGCAGCACTGTGGGGCTCCCGGGCTCGGGGGGGGGTATCGGGATCGGGGGGAGCAGCACCGTGGGGGTCCCGGACTCGGGGGGGGGTTGGTATCGGGATCGGGAGGGGCAGCACCGTGGGGGGTCCCGGGCTCGGGGGGGGGGGGGGTATCGGGATCAGGGGGGCAGCACCGTGGGGGTCCCGGGCTCGGGGGGGGGGGTTGGTATCGGGATCGGGAGGGGCAGCACCGTGGGGGTCCCGGGCTCGGTGGGGGGGTATCGGGAGGGGCAGCACCGTGGGGGTCCCGGGCTCGGGGGGGGGTATCGGGATCGGGGGGGGCAGCACCGTGGGGGGTCCCGGGCTCGGGGGGGGGGTATCGGGATCGGGGGGGGGCAGCACCGTGGGGGTCCCGGGCTCGGGGGGGGGTATCGGGATCGGGGGGGGGCAGCACCGTGGGGGTCCCGGGCTCGGGGGGGGGGGTATCGGGATCGGGGGGGGCAGCAACGTGGGGGTCCCGGGCCCGGGGGGGGGGTTGGTATCGGGAGGGGCAGCACCGTGGGGGTCCCGGGCTCGGGGGGGGGGTTGGTATCGGGATCGGGAGGGGCAGCACCGTGGGGGTCCCGGGCTCGGGGGGGGGGTTGGTATCGGGAGGGGGCAGCACCGTGGGGGTCCCGGGCTCGGGGGGGGTATCGGGATCAGGGGGGAAGCACCGTGGGGGTCCCGGGCTCGGGGGGGGGTTGGTATCGGGATCGAGGGGGGCAGCACCGTGGGGGTCCCGGGCTCGGGGGGGGGTTGGTATCGGGATCGGGGAGGGCAGCACCGTGGGGTTCCGGGCTCGGGGGGGGGGTTGGTATCGGGATCGGGGGGGGGCAGCACCGTGGGGGGTCCCGGGCTCGGGGGGGGTATCGGGATCGGGGGGAGCAGCACCGTGGGGGTCCCGGGCTCGGGGGGGGTATCGGGATCAGGGGGAGCAGCACTGTGGGGGTCCCGGGCTCGGGGGGGGTTGGTATCGGGAGGGGCAGCACCGTGGGGGTCCCGGGCTCGGGGGGGGGGGGTATCGGGATCAGGGGGGCAGCACCATGGGGGTCCCGGGCTCGGGGGGGGGGGGGGGGGGTTGGTATCGGGAGATGCAGCACCGTGGGGGTCCCGGGCTCGGGGGGGGGTATCGGGATCAGGGGGGCAGCACCGTGGGGGTCCCGGTATCGGGGGGGTCAGTACCGTGGGGGTCCCAGGCTCGGGGGGGGGGGTTGGTATCGGGATCGGGAGGGGCAGCACCGTGGGGGGTCCCGGGCTCGGGGGGGGTATCGGGATCAGGGGGGCAGCACCGTGGGGGTCCCGGGCTCGGGGGGGGGGTTGGTATCGGGAGGGGCAGCACCGTGGGGGTCCCGGGCTCGGTGGGGGGGGGTTGGTATCGGGAGGGGCAGCACTCCCGTTAGCCCTATACTCAACACATCTGTTATTCCTACCGAAATGAATTACCTCACACTTCTCCACATTAAACTCCATCCGCCACCTCTCAGCCCAGCTCTGCAACCTTTCTAAGTCACCCTGCAAACTATGACACCCTTCCTCACAATCTACCACACCTCCGACTTTGGTGTCATCAGCAAGCTTACTAATCCACCCAACTATACCCTCATCCAGATCATTAATAAAAATTACAAACAGCAGTGGCCCCAAAACAGATCCCTGAGGCACACCACTCGTAACCGAACTCCATGACGAATATTTACCATCAACCACCACTCTCTGTCTCCTATCTGCTAGCCAATTCCTGATCCAATTACCTAGATCACCCCCAATCCCATACATCTGCATTTTCTGCAGAAGCCTACCATGGTGAACCTTATCAAACGCCTTGCTAAAATCCATATACACCACATCAACTGCCTTACCCCCATCCACCTCTTTGGTCACTTTCTCAAAAAACTCAATAAGGTTAGTAAGGCATGACCTACCCGCTACAAAACCATGCTGACTGTCTCTAATCAATTCATTACTCTCCAAATAACTATAAATTCTATCCCGAATAATTCTTTCTAAAACCTTGCCCACAACAGAAGTAAGACTCACCGGCCTATAATTCCCGGGGAAGTCTCTGTTCCCCTTCTTAAACAATGGGACAACATTCGCTAACCTCCAATTATAAGAACATAAGAAATAGGAGCAGGAGTCGGCCATCTGGCCCTTCGAGCCTGCCCCGCCGTTCAATAAGATCATGGCTGATCTGTCGTGGCTCAGTTCCACTTTCCCGCCGTCTCCCCATAACCCTTAATCCCCTCTCTTATCAAGAACCCATCAACCCGCTTCTTAAAAATATTTAGCGAGGCAGCCTCCACCACTTCAACGGGCAGAGAATTCCAGAGATTCACCACCCTTTGAGTGAAGAAGTTCCTCCTCAACTCCGTTCTAAACCGCCCCCCCCTTTATCTTGAGGCTGTGCCCCCTAGTCCTACTGTCTTTTTTGAGTGGGAAGACTCTCTCCACCTCTATCCTATCCATCCCATTCATCATCTTATACGTCTCAATGAGATCTCCCCTCATTCTTCGAAATCTTCTCAATCTTCCGGTACTATACCAGAGACCAACGACGACCTGAAGATCAGAGCCAGAGGCTCTGCAATCTGCCTCCCAGAGAATCCTGGGGTAAATCCCATCCGGACCAGGGGACTTATCTATTTTCAGACCCTCCAGAATATCTAGCACATCCCCCTTATCAACTGCAACACTGTCAATTCTACTCCCCTGTAACCCAGTGTCCTCCTCAGCTATATACATGTCCCCTTGCGTGAACACCGAAGAGAAATATTGGTTCAACGCCTCTCCAATCTCCTCCGGTTCCACACATAACTTCCCTCTACTGTCTGTAACTGGCCCTAATCTTGTCCTAACCAACCTTCTGTTCTTGACATACCTGTAAAACGCCTTAGGGTTCTCCTTAATCCTATCAGCCAAAGTCATCTCATGTCCTCTTTTAGCTCTTCTTAACTCCCTCTTCAACTTCCTCCTAGCCAATCTAAAACTTTCTAATGCACTACCTGAGCCCTCAAGCCTCATCCGAACATAAGCCTCCTTTTTCTTCCTAACCAACGAATCAACTTTTTTGGTGTACCACGGTTCCCTGGGCCTACCAAATCCTCCTTGCCTGACAGGGATATACCTATCACAGACCCGCAATAGCTGCTCCTTGAAAAATCTCCACATCTCGGATGTTCCCAGTCCCTGTAATCTCCTAGTCCAACCAATGCTTCTTAATTAAAGAACAAAGAACAACCCAGCACGGGAAACAGGCCCTTCGGCCCAACGAGCCCGCGCCGCCACATCACCCTACACCTATTCTACCCTGCATATCTATGAATGGAACCCTACTCAGTCAGATTCAGGGAAGAAATAGTGTCAATTTGGTAAAAACCGATTAGCCTGAGAGCACATCTTTGGGGTGTGGGAGGAAACCGGAGCGCCCGGAGGAAACCCACGCAACCACAGGGAGAATGCGCAAACTCCCACAGACACAGGCCCAAATCCATGTGCCTGCACAGCCAGCAGTGCTAGTCACTGAGCTGTTGCGGCGCCCATCTACCGGTCCAGGATCAAGCACACACACCGACATGAAGTTCTAGGCCACTCCTGGAACTTCCAAGAGCAGCCCATGCACGACCCACCATGTGCATGCCCCTCGTTTGACACGAGGTGGACCTCTACCTGTGGAATAAAGACAAAAATATTAATCTTACAGCCTGCCTTTCCGGTGTCTCCCGAGGTTTAACCCTATTTAATAGACCCTACCATATCCCTCCATTCTCGTTTCACTCATGTGCCTATCTAACTGCATCTTAAACGAGTCCAACGTTCCTGCCTCCACCACCCTACTCGGTAGTGCGTTCCAGACCCCCACAACTCTCTGCGTAAAGAACCTTCTTCTCACCTCCAAATTATACCTCTCCCCCCTCACCCTTAAATGATGACCTCTCGTGTTCGTATCCAGTCTAGGGAGCAGTCTCTCACTATTAACTCTATCCATTCCCTTCATTATCTTATATACTTCTATCATGTCCCCTCTCAATCTCCGCCTTTCCAAGGAGAATAGTCCCAGTTTCTTCAACCTCTCCTCGTAACCCAGTCCCCCCATGCCAGGCAACATCCTGGTAAACCTCCTCTGCACCCTTTCCAGAGACTCCACGTCCTTCCGGTAGTAAGGTGACCAGAACTGGACGCAGTACTCCAAATGCGGTCTAACCAACGTTCTATACAACTGAAGCATTAGACAGCAGCTTTTATACTCTATGCCCCTTCCTATAAAGGCCAACATCCCATAAGCTTTCCTAACAACCTTCTCCACTTGTGATGCAACCTTCATGGATTTGTGAACCTGCACTCCCAGGTCCCTCTGTATGTCTATACTCCTAATCAGCCTCCCTTTAATCTCATAGCTCCTCTCTGCATTATTCCATCCAAAATGCATCACCTCGCATTTGTCAGGATTAAATGCCATCTGCCACCTATCTGCCCACTGCACCAACCTATCTATATCCTGTTGTATCACCTGACAATCCAGTTCCGTACCCGCCAACCCTGCCATCTTGGTGTCATCAGCAAACTTGCTAATCACACCACCTACGTCCTCTTCCAAGACATTTATGTAGACTACAAAGAGGAGAGGTCCCAGTACTGAGCCCTGCGGCACACCACTGGTCACTGGCCTCCAGCCCGACAAGGTCCCCTCCACAGCTACCCTCTGTCTCCTATTTCCCAGCCAGTTTTCAATCCACCTAGCTACCTGGCCTCGTATCCCATGCGCCTTAACCTTTTCTACCAGCCTACCGTGAGGGACTTTGTCAAACGCCTAACTGAAATCCATATAGATGACATCAACGGTTCTCCCATCGTCAACCGTTTTTGTCACCTCCTCAAAGAATTCCACCAAAGAAACCTTCCTGCACACTTTGAACAAAAACTGACCCCTCTAACGAGCCAGAGCTGTAGCAATTCCAATCTACATGAGTAAAGTTAAAGTCCCCCATAACAATTACCCTATTACTTTCACTCCTAACAAGGATCGTCTCCGCAATCCTTTCCTCAACCTCTCTAGAACTTTTTGGAGGTCTATAAAAGACTCCCAACAGGGTGACCTCTCCTCTCCTATTTCTAATCTCCGCCCATACTACCTCAACAGACAAGTCCTCATCAAACTTCCTCTCTGACACTGTGATACAGTCCTTGACCAATAATGCTACCCCACCCCCCCTTCTACCTCCTTCTCTACTCCGACTAAAGCATTTGAACCCCTCCCTCCTGCACCATCCCCTCAGCCACAAGCTCAAACTTTCCCTGTCTCTATTCCTCTCTAAACTCTCCCGTGGCACAGGCAAGAGTCCAGAGATAACCACTCTGTCTGACTTGGCCTTTAGTTTCCACCCCAACTCCATGAATCTCTGCTTAATATCCCCTTCCCTTAGCCTCCCTATATCATGCGTTCCCACATGAATTATAACTTGGGGTTGATCTCCCTCTCCCCTGAGAGTCTTGAATATCCTCTCTGAGACATCCTGGACCCCAGCCCCTGGTAGGCAACACACCAGCCCTGAGTTCCTATCATTGTTACCGACTCTCCTATCCGTCCCTTTAACGGTGGAGTCCCCAATGACAAGTCCTAATCTTGTGCTACCCCTAACCACCTGAGCTTTTACAATAGGCTCACCCCCAGAGACCTGCTCCCTTTGGCTATCCCCAGTTGATTCCTTCTCAACTGTAGCCTCCAGGACCGAAAACCTATTTTGGAGGGGAACAGCCCCAGGGGATTGTCCCACCACATTCTTTTTTCCTCTCCTCGTGGCAGTGACCCAAGACTGGTTTCTAGGAGTGACTAACTCCCTATAACTCCTATCAATGTCCACCTCTGCATCCCGAATTTTGCGGAGCTCCTCTACTTCCACCTCCAACTCCTTTACACGCTCCTCCAGAAGCTTCAATCTAACACACTTCCTACAAGTAAAATCCCCTGGAACACTACTGGAGTCCCTCACCACATACATCCCACAGGAGATGCAGCACACTGCCTGAACTGCCATCCCTGAAACAATTACCAGCAGAAAAAATAAAAAATATTAAAAAGAAAACTTCCCCACACTTATAATTAGGTTAGAGGAGGTGGGAGGGTGGGATTCTCTACCAGTGTAGAGAATCGGGTATCCTCTCTACACTCTCTATACCAAATCGACACTATTTCTTCCCTGAATCTGACTGAGTAGGGTTCCATTCGTAGCCATGCAGGGTAGAATAGGTGTAGGGTGATGTGGCGGCGCGGGCTCGTTGGGCCGAAGGGCCTGTTTCCCGTGCTGGATTGTTCTTTGTTCTTTGTTCTTTGTACTAATTTATAGGGTTAGGGGCCCGAGAAAAAAAAAACTACAACTCCCGGTAAGCGTCTTAGTGACGACTTCCGGTTTCTAACTAATTTTTTTTTTAAAAACCGCCGATACTCGCGACTTAAACTAGAAATAAAAAGTTAAACAATATAAACAGAAAAATGTACCTTTTTGCTGCCTCCTCACATGCCCAAAAATCGCTGCCTCTGGGTACTGCTCCTCAGGAACATTCACCTATTGTGATATCAAATAAGATGATGAATGATCTCATTGTGTTTCATAGAAACTAGAAGCAGGAAGAGGCCACTCGGCCCCTCCAGCCTACTCCACCATTCATTTTGATCATGGCTGATGATTAATTTCAATATCCTGATCCCCTCTTCCCTCCCATACCCCTCAATCCCTTCAGCTCCAAGAGCAATATCTCATTTCTTCTTGAAATCAGACAACATTTTGGCTTCAGCTACTTTCTGTGGGAGTGAGTTCCCTCTGGGTGAAGAAATTTCTCCTCACCTCAGTTCTAAAACATTGACACGTGATCCTCAAGCTCTGACCCCTCGTTCTGGACTCCTCCAGTGTTAGGGGTTTCTCTGGGGGGCCTCTCTCTGGTGCCAATATTGAGCTGAACCCAGCTAATACAAAGACTCGGATGCAGTTCAAGATCTTCTTTATTTGGTACCACTGGGACAGAGACAGCAGAGGCAGCACTTTCTCTCCATCGGTACAGTATGTGTGTAAAACAGATATACTTTTTCGAAGCTTCATTTCTCCCTCCCACCCTGCTATCTAACTGGATGATCCAATTACATTAATACACCTAATTTACCTTAGCCAATAGCATTCTATCTTCCAGCAGAATTGGAAATTCATTGGTCAACTGGATCCGGAAGTTCTTCCCCTCATGCCTGGCATCCTGATCTGTATGAATCCAGTGGGTTAAAGGATTGCTCTCACTACCTGCTAACGAAAGGGGAATGCTGTCTGCTAACTACCCCCTTATCAGTAAAAGTTGAATGTGTCTCTTCATTGCAATCACAAACTAGATGTCTCCATTCATTTTAAAACCTTGGTAGCTGCAGATTCCCTTCCTGACGATAGTGAATATATTCTATACCTCATTGTTCCCAGAGAATAAGGCCGATCCAGTTCTGCTGATTCCCCATTATGCTTTAGGGCAGGCTGCATATTGACCAAAGTTACAAAACTTCAGAAAATACATCTTAAATCAACAATAATTCGATAAAATTCAATAGCAATGATGATAAATGTGTGAGTGCAGACATTACCTTTGCATGTATATATACGTGTGTGTGTGTGTGTGTAAAGTACTTTGTGATTCCTTATCTGTAACGCACACTGTCATCCCTAATCTAAACTTCTCTACTTTGCTGTAACGGTCCTCAAATCCTGAGGGATTTCTGTATCACCTTCTAAACTTGAGAATATTCTTTCTGAATCTACCCTCCCTAACCCTGTTAGAATGCTACAAGTTTAGAACATAGAACACTACAGCACAAACAGGCCCTTCGGCCCACAAGTTGCACCGACCACATCAATATCTACTAAGCCATAGAACTATCTGTAACTCCCAATCCCATTAAACCCCATATACTCATCCAGAAGTCTTTTAAAAGACCCCAGCGAGTTCGCCTCCACCACCGATGACGGCAGCCGATTCCATTCACTCACCACCCTCTGAGTGAAAAACTTACCCCTAACATCACCTCTGTACTTCCCTCCCCGCACCTTAAATCTGTGTCCTCTCGTAGCGAACATTTCAGCCCTGGGAAATAGCCTCTGAGAGTCCACCCTATCTATTCCTCTCAACATTTTATAAACTTCTATCAGGTCGCCTCTCAACCTTCGTCTCTCCAGGGAAAAGAGTCCCAGCTCCCTCAACCTATCTTCATAAGGCATGCCTCCCAGTCCAGGCAACATCCTTGTAAAACTCCTCTGCACCCTTTCAATAGCTTCTACGTCTTTCCTATAGTGAGGCGACCAGAACTGCGCACAGTACTCCAAATGAGGCCTGACGAGGGTCCTGTAAAGTTGCAACATTACCTCCCGACTCCTAAACTCAATCCCTCGATTAATGAAGGCCAGTACACCATACGCCTTCTTGACCACCTCCTCCACCTGCGAGGCCGATTTAAGAGTCCTGTGGACCCGGACCCCGAGATCCTTCTGCTCTTCAACGCTACTAAGACTCCTGCCCTTGATAGTGTACTCGTTCATCCCGTTGGTTCTGTCAAAATGGACGACTACACATTTATCCGCGTTGAAATCCATCTGCCACTTCTCCGCCCATTCCTGCATCCTAGGCATCTCATTTCTATGAGAGCCTGGGCATTGGCACCTCCCTGAAACTGGATCCTGAACTTCTAAACCCACAGACCACAATCAGTAAGGATAGGCAACAACATGTCCTTCACGGTCATCCTCAACACCTGTGCCCCATGAGGCTGTGTTCTCAGTCCCCTCCTACAGTCCTTATACACAGTGAGTATGTGGCCAAATTCCCCTCCAATTCCATTTTCCAGTTTGCTGATGACACCACCGTAGTGGGACAGATCTCAAACAATGATGAGACGGAGTACAGGAATGAGACAGAGAATGTGGAGAATTGGTGCAGCAACAATACTCTCTCCCTCAATGTCAACAAAATGAAATGTCATTGACTTCAGGAAGTGTAAAGGAGAACATATCCCCGTCTACATCAACGGGGATGAAGTAGAAAGGGTCGGTAACTTTAAGTTAGCAAGATCAAAAGATATGCTGGTCTAGCATTGGATATGCTAAATAAACTTTAAACTTCAACTTAAGAGTTAACCACATTTCTTGGGTCTGGAGTCACAGATGGGCCTGATTAATTAAAGTTTTCCAGCTTTATTCATCAGTGTTACAAGTAAGCTGACATTAACACTACAATGAAATGACTGTGGCTAATCCACCTAACATGCAGATATGGGGAGAACATGCAAAGTCCACACAGACAGTGATCCAAGCCAGGAATCGAAACCAGGTCCCTGGCACTGTGAGACAGCAGTGCTAATCACTGTGTCACCGTGCTGCCCCGGGTCCCTGGCACTGTGAGACAGCAGTGCTAATCACTGTGTCACCGTGCTGCCCCGGGTCCCTGGCACTGTGAGACAGCAGTGCTAATCACTGTGTCACCGTGCTGCCCCGGGTCCCTGGCACTGTGAGACAGCAGTGCTAATCACTGTGTCACCGTGCTGCCCCGGGTCCCTGGCACTGTGAGACAGCAGTGCTAATCACTGTGTCACCGTGCTGCCCCGGGTCCCTGGCACTGTGAGACAGCAGTGCTAATCACTGTGTCACCGTGCTGCCCCGGGTCCCTGGCACTGTGAGACAGCAGTGCTAATCACTGTGTCACCGTGCTGCCCCGGGTCCCTGGCACTGTGAGACAGCAGTGCTAATCACTGTGTCACCGTGCTGCCCCGGGTCCCTGGCACTGTGAGACAGCAATGCTAATCACTGTGTCACCGTGCTGCCCCGGGTCCCTGGCACTGTGAGACAGCAGTGTGAATCACTGTGTCACCGTGCTGCCCCGGGTCCCTGGCTCTGTGAGACAGCAGTGCTAATCACTGTGTCACCGTGCTGCCCCGGGTCCCTGGCACTGTGAGACAGCAGTGTGAATCACTGTGTCACCGTGCTGCCCCGGGTCCCTGGCACTGTGAGACAGCAGTGCTAATCACTGTGTCACCGTGCTGACCCGGGTCCCTGGCACTGTGAGACAGCAGTGCTAATCACTGTGTCACCGTGCTGCCCCGGGTCCCTGGTACTGTGAGACAGCAGTGCTAATCACTGTGTCACCGTGCTGCCCCGGGTCCCTGGCACTGTGAGACAGCAGTGCTAATCACTGTGTCACCGTGCTGCCCCGGGTCCCTGGCACTGTGAGACAGCAGTGCTAATCACTGTGTCAACGTGCTGCCCCGGGTCCCTGGCACTGTGATACGGCAGTGCTAATCACTGTGTCACCGTGCTGCCCCGGGTCCCTGGCACTGTGAGACAGCAGTGCTAATCACTGTGTCACCGTGCTGCCCCGGGTCCCTGGCACTGTGAGACAGCAGTGCTAATCACTGTGTCACCGTGCAGCCCCGAGTTCCTGGCACTGTGAGACAGCAGTGCTAATCACTGTGTCACCGTGCTGCCCCGGGTCCCTGGCACTGTGAGACAGCAGTGCTAATCACTGTGTCACCGTGCTGCCCCGGGTCCCTGGCACTGTTAGACAGCAGTGCTAATCACTGTGTCACCGTGCTGCCCCGGGTCCCTGGCACTGTGAGACAGCAATGCTAATCACTGTGTCACCGTGCTGCCCCGGGTCCCTGGCACTGTGAGACAGCAGTGCTAATCACTGTGTCACCGTGCTGCCCCGGGTCCCTGGCACTGTGAGACAGCAATGCTAATCACTGTGTCACCGTGCTGCCCCGGGTCCCTGGCACTGTGAGACAGCAGTGCTAATCACTGTGTCACCATGCTGCCCCGGGTCCCTGGCACTGTGAGACAGCAGTGTGAATCACTGTGTCACCGTGCTGCCCCGGGTCCCTGGCTCTGTGAGACAGCAGTGCTAATCACTGTGTCACCGTGCTGCCCCGGGTCCCTGGCACTGTGAGACAGCAGTGCTAATCACTGTGTCACCGTGCTGCCCCGGGACCCTGGCACTGTGAGACAGCAGTGTGAATCACTGTGTCACCGTGCTGCCCCGGGTCCCTGGCTCTGTGAGACAGCAGTGCTAATCACTGTGTCACCGTGCTGCCCCGGGTCCCTGGCTCTGTGAGACAGCAGTGCTAATCACTGTGTCACCGTGCTGCCCCGGGTCCCTGGCACTGTGAGACCGCAGTGCTAATCACTGTGTCACCGTGCTGCCCCGGGACCCTGGCACTGTGAGACAGCAGTGTGAATCACTGTGTCACCGTGCTGCCCCGGGTCCCTGGCTCTGTGAGACAGCAGTGCTAATCACTGTGTCACCGTGCTGCCCCGGGTCCCTGGCTCTGTGAGACAGCAGTGCTAATCACTGTGTCACCGTGCTGCCCCGGGTCCCTGGCACTGTGAGACAGCAGTGCTAATCACTGTGTCACCGTGCTGCCCCGGGTCCCTGGCACTGTGAGACAGCAGTGCTAATCACTGTGTCACCGTGCTGCCCCGGGTCCCTGGCACTGTGAGACAGCAGTGCTAATCACTGTGTCAACGTGCTGCCCCGGGTCCCTGGCACTGTGATACGGCAGTGCTAATCACTGTGTCACCGTGCTGCCCCGGGTCCCTGGCACTGTGAGACAGCAGTGCTAATCACTGTGTCACCGTGCTGCCCCGGGTCCCTGGCACTGTGAGACCGCAGTGCTAATCACTGTGTCACCGTGCTGCCCCGGGTCCCTGGCACTGTGAGACAGCAGTGCTAATCACTGTGTCACCGTGCTGCCCCGGGTCCCTGGCACTGTGAGACAGCAGTGCTAATCACTGTGTCACCGTGCAGCCCCGAGTTCCTGGCACTGTGAGACAGCAGTGCTAATCACTGTGTCACCGTGCTGCCCCGGGTCCCTGGCACTGTGAGACAGCAGTGCTAATCACTGTGTCACCGTGCTGCCCCGGGTCCCTGGCACTGTTAGACAGCAGTGCTAATCACTGTGTCACCGTGCTGCCCCGGGTCCCTGGCACTGTGAGACAGCAGTGTGAATCACTGTGTCACAGTGTTGCCCCGGGTCCCTGGCATTGTGAGACAGCAGTGCTAATCACTGTGTCACCGTGCTGCCCCGGGTCCCTGGCACTGTGAGACAGCAGTGCTAATCACTGTGTCACCGTGCTGCCCCGGGTCCCTGGCACTGTGAGACAGCAGTGTGAATCACTGTGTCACCGTGCTGCCCCGGGTCCCTGGCACTGTGAGACAGCAGTGCTAATCACTGTGTCACAGTGTTGCCCCGGGTCCCTGGCATTGTGAGACAGCAGTGCTAATCACTGTGTCACCGTGCTGCCCCGGGTCCCTGGCACTGTTAGACAGCAGTGCTAATCACTGTGTCACAGTGTTGCCCCGGGTCCCTGGCATTGTGAGACAGCAGTGCTAATCACTGTGTCACCGTGCTGCCCCGGGTCCCTGGCACTGTTAGACAGCAGTGCTAATCACTGTGTCACCGTGCTGCCCCGGGTCCCTGGCACTGTGAGACAGCAGTGCTAATCACTGTGTCACCGTGCTGCCCCGGGTCCCTGGCACTGTGAGACAGCAGTGCTAATCACTGTGTCACCGTGCTGCCCCGGGTCCCTGGCACTGTGAGACAGCAGTGCTAATCACTGTGTCACCGTGCTGCCCCGGGTCCCTGGCACTGTGAGACAGCAGTGCTAATCACTGTGTCACCGTGCTGCCCCGGGTCCCTGGCACTGTGAGACAGCAGTGCTAATCACTGTGTCACCGTGCTGCCCCGGGTCCCTGGCACTGTGAGACAGCAGTGCTAATCACTGTGTCACCGTGCTGCCCCGGGTCCCTGGCACTGTGAGACAGCAGTGCTAATCACTGTGTCACCGTGCTGCCCCGGGTCCCTGGCACTGTGAGACAGCAGTGCTAATCACTGTGTCACCGTGCTGCCCCGGGTCCCTGGCACTGTGAGACAGCAGTGCTAATCACTGTGTCACCGTGCTGCCCCGGGTCCCTGGCACTGTGAGACAGCAGTGCTAATCACTGTGTCACCGTGCTGCCCCGGGTCCCTGGCGCTGTGAGACAGCAGTGCTAATCACTGTGTCACCGTGCTGCCCCGGGTCCCTGGCACTGTGAGACAGCAGTGCTAACCACTGTGTCACCGTGCTGCCCCGGGTCCCTGGCACTGTGAGTCAGCAGTGCTAATCACTGTGTCACCGTGCTGCCCCGGGTCCCTGGCACTGTGAGACAGCAGTGCTAATCACTGTGTCACCGTGCTGCCCCGGGTCCCTGGCACTGTGAGACAGCAGTGCTAATCACTGTGTCACCGTGCTGCCCCGGGTCCCTGGCACTGTGAGACAGCAGTGCTAATCACTGTGTCACCGTGCTGCCCCGGGTCCCTGGCACTGTGAGACAGCAGTGCTAATCACTGTGTCACCGTGCTGCCCCGGGTCCCTGGCACTGTGAGACAGCAGTGCTAATCACTGTGTCACCGTGCTGCCCCGGGTTCCTGGCACTGTGAGACAGCAGTGTGTATCACTGTGTCACCGTGCTGCCCCGGGTCCCTGGCACTGTGAGACAGCAGTGCAAATCACTGAGTCACCGTGCTGCCCCGGGTCCCTGGCACTGTGAGACAGCAGTGTGAATCACTGTGTCACCGTGCTGCCCCGGGTCCCTGGCACTGTGAGACAGCAGTGCAAATCACTGAGTCACCGTGCTGCCCCGGGTCCCTGGCACTGTGAGACAGCAGTGTGTATCACTGTGTCACCGTGCTGCCCCGGGTCCCTGGCACTGTGAGACAGCAGTGTGAATCACTGTGTCACCGTGCTGCCCCGGGTCCCTGGCACTGTGAGACAGCAGTGCTAATCACTGTGTCACCGTGCTGTTCCAGGTCCCTGGCACTGTGAGACAGCAGTGCTAATCACTGTGTCACCGTGCTGCCCCGGGTCCCTGGCACTGTGAGACAGCAGTGCTAATCACTGTGTCACCGTGCTGCCCCGGGTCCCTGGCGCTGTGAGACAGCAGTGCTAATCACTGTGTCACCGTGCTGCCCCGGGTCCCTGGCACTGTGAGACAGCAGTGCTAATCACTGTGTCACCGTGCTGCCCCGGGTCCCTGGCACTGTGAGACAGCAGCGCTAATCACTGTGTCACCGTGCTGCCCCGGTCCCTGGCACTGTGAGACAGCAGTGCTAATCACTGTGTCACCGTGCTGCCCCGGGTCCCTGGCACTGTGAGACAGCAGTGCTAATCACTGTGTCACCGTGCTGCCCCGGGTCCCTGGCACGTGAGACAGCAGTGTGAATCACTGTGTCACCGTGCTGCCCCGGGTCCCTGGCTCTGTGAGACAGCAGTGCTAATCACTGTGTCACCGTGCTGCCCCGGGTCCCTGGCACTGTGAGACAGCAGTGTGAATCACTCTGTCACCGTGCTGCCCCGGGTCCCTGGCACTGTGAGACAGCAGCGCTAATCACTGTGTCACCGTGCTGCCCCGGGTCCCTGGCACTGTGAGACAGCAGTGCTAATCACTGTGTCACCGTGCTGCCCCGGGTCCCTGGCACTGTGAGACAGCAGTGCTAATCACTGTGTCACCGTGCTGCCCCGGGTCCCTGGCGCTGTGAGACAGCAGTGCTAATCACTGTGTCACCGTGCTGCCCCGGGTCCCTGGCACTGTGAGACCGCAGTGCTAATCACTGTGTCACCGTGCTGCCCCGGGACCCTGGCACTGTGAGACAGCAGCGCTAATCACTGTGTCACCGTGCTGCCCCGGGTCCCTGGCACTGTGAGACAGCAGTGCTAATCACTGTGTCACCGTGCTGCCCCGGGTCCCTGGCACTGTGAGACAGCAGTGCTAATCACTGTGTCACCGTGCTGCCCCGGGTCCCTGGCTCTGTGAGACAGCAGTGCTAATCACTGTGTCACCGTGCTGCCCCGGGTCCCTGGCACTGTGAGACAGCAGTGTGAATCACTCTGTCACCGTGCTGCCCCGGGTCCCTGGCACTGTGAGGCAGCAGCGCTAATCACTGTGTCACCGTGCTGCCCCGGGTCCCTGGCACTGTGAGACAGCAGTGCTAATCACTGTGTCACCGTGCTGCCCCGGGTCCCTGGTACTGTGAGACAGCAGTGCTAATCACTGTGTCACCGTGCAGCCCCGAGTTCCTGGCACTGTGAGACAGCAGTGCTAATCACTGTGTCACCGTGCTGCCCCGGGTCCCTGGCACTGTGAGACAGCAGTGCTAATCACTGTGTCACCGTGCTGCCCCGGGACCCTGGCACTGTTAGACAGCAGTGCTAATCACTGTGTCACCGTGCTGCCCCGGGTCCCTGGCACTGTGAGACAGCAGTGCTAATCACTGTGTCACCGTGCTGCCCCGGGTCCCTGGCACTGTGAGACAGCAGTGCTAATCACTGTGTCACCGTGCTGCCCCGGGTCCCTGGCACTGTGAGACAGCAGTGCTAATCACTGTGTCAACGTGCTGCCCCGGGTCCCTGGCACTGTGATACGGCAGTGCTAATCACTGTGTCACCGTGCTGCCCCGGGTCCCTGGCACTGTGAGACAGCAGTGCTAATCACTGTGTCACCGTGCTGCCCCGGGTCCCTGGCACTGTGAGACCGCAGTGCTAATCACTGTGTCACCGTGCTGCCCCGGGTCCCTGGCACTGTGAGACAGCAGTGCTAATCACTGTGTCACCGTGCTGCCCCGGGTCCCTGGCACTGTGATACAGCAGTGCTAATCACTGTGTCACCGTGCAGCCCCGAGTTCCTGGCACTGTGAGACAGCAGTGCTAATCACTGTGTCACCGTGCTGCCCCGGGTCCCTGGCACTGTGAGACAGCAGTGCTAATCACTGTGTCACCGTGCTGCCCCGGGTCCCTGGCACTGTTAGACAGCAGTGCTAATCACTGTGTCACCGTGCTGCCCCGCGTCCCTGGCACTGTTAGACAGCAGTGCTAATCACTGTGTCACCGTGCTGCCCCGGGTCCCTGGCACTGTGAGACAGCAGTGCTAATCACTGTGTCACCGTGCTGCCCCGGGTCCCTGGCACTGTTAGACAGCAGTGCTAATCACTGTGTCACCGTGCTGCCCCGGGTCCCTGGCACTGTGAGACATCAGTGCTAATCACTGTGTCACAGTGTTGCCCCGGGTCCCTGGCACTGTGAGACAGCAGTGCTAATCACTGTGTCACCGTGCTGCCCCGGGTCCCTGGCGCTGTTAGACAGCAGTGCTAATCACTGTGTCACCGTGCTGCCCCGGGTCCCTGGCACTGTGAGACAGCAGTGCTAATCACTGTGTCACCGTGCTGCCCCGGGTCCCTGGCACTGTGAGACAGCAGTGCTAATCACTGTGTCACCGTGCTGCCCCGGGTCCCTGGCACTGTGAGACAGCAGTGCTAATCACTGTGTCACCGTGCTGCCCCGGGTCCCTGGCACTGTGAGACAGCAGTGCTAATCACAGTGTCACCGTGCTGCCCCGGGTCCCTGGCACTGTGAGACAGCAGTGCTAATCACTGTGTCACCGTGCTGCCCCGGGTCCCTGGCACTGTGAGACAGCAGTGCTAATCACTGTGTCACCGTGCTGCCCCGGGTCCCTGGCACTGTGAGACAGCAGTGCTAATCACTGTGTCACCGTGCTGCCCCGGGTCCCTGGCACTGTGAGACAGCAGTGCTAATCACTGTGTCACCGTGCTGCCCCGGGTCCCTGGCACTGTGAGACACCAGTGCTAATCACTGTGTCACCGTGCTGCCCCGGGTCCCTGGCACTGTGAGACAGCAGTGCTAATCACTGTGTCACCGTGCTGCCCCGGGTCCCTGGCACTGTGAGACAGCAGTGCTAACCACTGTGTCACCGTGCTGCCCCGGGTCCCTGGCACTGTGAGTCAGCAGTGCTAATCACTGTGTCACCGTGCTGCCCCGGGTCCCTGGCACTGTGAGACAGCAGTGCTAATCACTGTGTCACCGTGCTGCCCCGGGTCCCTGGCACTGTGAGACAGCAGTGCTAATCACTGTGTCACCGTGCTGCCCCGGGTCCCTGGCACTGTGAGACAGCAGTGCTAATCACTGTGTCACCGTGCTGCCCCGGGTCCCTGGCACTGTGAGACAGCAGTGCTAATCACTGTGTCACCGTGCTGCCCCGGGTCCCTGGCACTGTGAGACAGCAGTGCTAATCACTGTGTCACCGTGCTGCCCCGGGTCCCTGGCACTGTGAGACAGCAGTGTGTATCACTGTGTCACCGTGCTGCCCCGGGTCCCTGGCACTGTGAGACAGCAGTGCAAATCACTGAGTCACCGTGCTGCCCCGGGTCCCTGGCACTGTGAGACAGCAGTGTGAATCACTGTGTCACCGTGCTGCCCCGGGTCCCTGGCACTGTGAGACAGCAGTGCAAATCACTGAGTCACCGTGCTGCCCCGGGTCCCTGGCACTGTGAGACAGCAGTGTGTATCACTGTGTCACCGTGCTGCCCCGGGTCCCTGGCACTGTGAGACAGCAGTGTGAATCACTGTGTCACCGTGCTGCCCCGGGTCCCTGGCACTGTGAGACAGCAGTGCTAATCACTGTGTCACCGTGCTGATCCAGGTCCCTGGCACTGTGAGACAGCAGTGCTAATCACTGTGTCACCGTGCTGCCCCGGGTCCCTGGCACTGTGAGACAGCAGTGCTAATCACTGTGTCACCGTGCTGCCCCGGGTCCCTGGCACTGTGAGACAGCAGTGCTAATCACTGTGTCACCGTGCTGCCCCGGGTCCCTGGCACTGTGAGACAGCAGTGCTAATCACTGTGTCACCGTGCTGCCCCGGGTCCCTGGCACTGTGAGACAGCAGCGCTAATCACTGTGTCACCGTGCTGCCCCGGGTCCCTGGCACTGTGAGACAGCAGTGCTAATCACTGTGTCACCGTGCTGCCCCGGGTCCCTGGCACTGTGAGACAGCAGTGCTAATCACTGTGTCACCGTGCTCCCCCGGGTCCCTGGCACTGTGAGACAGCAGTGCTAATCACTGTGTCACCGTGCTGCCCCGGGTCCCTGGCACGTGAGACAGCAGTGTGAATCACTGTGTCACCGTGCTGCCCCGGGTCCCTGGCACTGTGAGACAGCAGTGTAAATCACTGTGTCACCGTGCTGCCCCGGGTCCCTGGCACTGTGAGACAGCAGCGCTAATCACTGTGTCACCGTGCTGCCCCGGTCCCTGGCACTGTGAGACAGCAGTGCTAATCACTGTGTCACCGTGCTGCCCCGGGTCCCTGGCACTGTGAGACAGCAGTGCTAATCACTGTGTCACCGTGCTGCCCCGGGTCCCTGGCACTGTGAGACAGCAGTGCTAATCACTGTGTCACCGTGCTGCCCCGGGTCCCTGGCACGTGAGACAGCAGTGTGAATCACTGTGTCACCGTGCTGCCCCGGGTCCCTGGCACTGTGAGACAGCAGTGTAAATCACTGTGTCACCGTGCTGCCCCGGGTCCCTGGCACTGTGAGACAGCAGTGCTAATCACTGTGTCACCGTGCTGCCCTGGGTCCGTGGCACTGTGAGACAGCAGTGTGAATCACTGTGTCACCGTGCTGCCCCGGGTCCCTGGCAGTGTGAGACAGCAGTGCTAATAACTGTGTCACCGTGCTGCCCCGGGTCCCTGGCACTGTGAGACAGCAGTGCTAATCACTGTGTCACCGTGCTGCCCCGGGTCCCTGGCACTGTGAGACAGCAGTGCTAATCACTGTGTCACCGTGCTGCCCCGGGTCCCTGGCACTGTGAGACAGCAGTGCTAATCACTGTGTCACCGTGCTGCCCCGGGTCCCTGGCACTGTGAGACAGCAGTGCTAATCACTGTGTCACCGTGCTGCCCCGGGTCCCTGGCACTGTGAGACAGCAGTGCTAATCACTGTGTCACCGTGCTGCCCCGGGTCCCTGGCACTGTGAGACAGCAGTGCTAATCACTGTGTCACCGTGCTGCCCCGGGTCCCTGGCACTGTGAGACAGCAGTGCTAATCACTGTGTCACCGTGCTGCCCCGGGTCCCTGGCACTGTGAGACAGCAGTGCTAATCACTGTGTCACCGTGCTGCCCTGGGTCCCTGGCGCTGTGAGACAGCAGTGCTAATCACTGTGTCACCGTGCTGCCCCGGGTCCCTGGCACTGTGAGACAGCAGTGCTAACCACTGTGTCACCGTGCTGCCCCGGGTCCCTGGCACTGTGAGTCAGCAGTGCTAATCACTGTGTCACCGTGCTGCCCTGGGTCCCTGGCACTGTGAGACAGCAGTGCTAATCACTGTGTCACCGTGCTGCCCCGGGTCCCTGGCACTGTGAGACAGCAGTGCTAACCACTGTGTCACCGTGCTGCCCCGGGTCCCTGGCACTGTGAGACAGCAGTGCTAATCACTGTGTCACCGTGCTGCCCCGGGTCCCTGGCACTGTGAGACAGCAGTGCTAATCACTGTGTCACCGTGCTGCCCCGGGTCCCTGGCACTGTGAGACAGCAGTGCTAATCACTGTGTCACCGTGCTGCCCCGGGTTCCTGGCACTGTGAGACAGCAGTGTGTATCACTGTGTCACCGTGCTGCCCTGGGTCCCTGGCACTGTGAGACAGCAGTGCGAATCACTGAGTCACCGTGCTGCCCCGGGTCCCTGGCACTGTGAGACAGCAGTGTGAATCACTGTGTCACCGTGCTGCCCCGGGTCCCTGGCACTGTGAGACAGCAGTGCTAATCACTGTGTCACCGTGCTGTTCCAGGTCCCTGGCACTGTGAGACAGCAGTGCTAATCACTGTGTCACCGTGCTGCCCCGGGTCCCTGGCACTGTGAGACAGCAGTGCTAATCACTGTGTCACCGTGCTGCCCCGGGTCCCTGGCGCTGTGAGACAGCAGTGCTAATCACTGTGTCACCGTGCTGCCCCGGGTCCCTGGCACTGTGAGACAGCAGTGCTAATCACTGTGTCACCGTGCTGCCCCGGGTCCCTGGCACTGTGAGACAGCAGCGCTAATCACTGTGTCACCGTGCTGCCCCGGTCCCTGGCACTGTGAGACAGCAGTGCTAATCACTGTGTCACCGTGCTGCCCCGGGTCCCTGGCACTGTGAGACAGCAGTGCTAATCACTGTGTCACCGTGCTGCCCCGGGTCCCTGGCACGTGAGACAGCAGTGCGAATCACTGTGTCACCGTGCTGCCCCGGGTCCCTGGCTCTGTGAGACAGCAGTGCTAATCACTGTGTCACCGTGCTGCCCCGGGTCCCTGGCACTGTGAGACAGCAGTGCTAATCACTCTGTCACCGTGCTGCCCCGGGTCCCTGGCACTGTGAGACAGCAGCGCTAATCACTGTGTCACCGTGCTGCCCCGGGTCCCTGGCACTGTGAGACAGCAGTGCTAATCACTGTGTCACCGTGCTGCCCCGGGTCCCTGGCACTGTGAGACAGCAGTGCTAATCACTGTGTCACCGTGCTGCCCCGGGTCCCTGGCGCTGTGAGACAGCAGTGCTAATCACTGTGTCACCGTGCTGCCCCGGGTCCCTGGCACTGTGAGACCGCAGTGCTAATCACTGTGTCACCGTGCTGCCCCGGAACCCTGGCACTGTGAGACAGCAGCGCTAATCACTGTGTCACCGTGCTGCCCCGGGTCCCTGGCACTGTGAGACAGCAGTGCTAATCACTGTGTCACCGTGCTGCCCCGGGTCCCTGGCACTGTGAGACAGCAGTGCTAATCACTGTGTCACCGTGCTGCCCCGGGTCCCTGGCACGTGAGACAGCAGCGCTAATCACTGTGTCACCGTGCTGCCCCGGGTCCCTGGCTCTGTGAGACAGCAGTGCTAATCACTGTGTCACCGTGCTGCCCCGGGTCCCTGGCACTGTGAGACAGCAGTGTGAATCACTCTGTCACCGTGCTGCCCCGGGTCCCTGGCACTGTGAGACAGCAGCGCTAATCACTGTGTCACCGTGCTGCCCCGGGTCCCTGGCACTGTGAGACAGCAGTGCTAATCACTGTGTCACCGTGCTGCCCCGGGTCCCTGGCACTGTGAGACAGCAGTGCTAATCACTGTGTCACCGTGCTGCCCCGGGTCCCTGGCACGTGAGACAGCAGCGCTAATCACTGTGTCACCGTGCTGCCCCGGGTCCCTGGCTCTGTGAGACAGCAGTGCTAATCACTGTGTCACCGTGCTGCCCCGGGTCCCTGGCACTGTGAGACAGCAGTGTGAATCACTCTGTCACCGTGCTGCCCCGGGTCCCTGGCACTGTGAGACAGCAGTGCTAATCACTGTGTCACCGTGCTGCCCCGGGTCCCTGGCACTGTGAGACAGCAGTGCTAATCACTGTGTCACCGTGCTGCCCCGGGTCCCTGGCACTGTGAGACAGCAGTGCTAATCACTGTGTCACCGTGCAGCCCCGAGTTCCTGGCACTGTGAGACAGCAGTGCTAATCACTGTGTCACCGTGCTGCCCCGGGTCCCTGGCACTGTGAGACAGCAGTGCTAATCACTGTGTCACCGTGCTGCCCCGGGACCCTGGCACTGTTAGACCGCAGTGCTAATCACTGTGTCACCGTGCTGCCCCGGGTCCCTGGCACTGTGAGACAGCAGTGCTAATCACTGTGTCACCGTGCTGCCCCGGGTCCCTGGCACTGTGATACAGCAGTGCTAATCACTGTGTCACCGTGCTGCCCCGGGTCCCTGGCACTGTGAGACAGCAGTGCTAATCACTGTGTCAACGTGCTGCCCCGGGTCCCTGGCACTGTGATACGGCAGTGCTAATCACTGTGTCACCGTGCTGCCCCGGGTCCCTGGCACTGTGAGACAGCAGTGCTAATCACTGTGTCACCGTGCTGCCCCGGGTCCCTGGCACTGTGAGACCGCAGTGCTAATCACTGTGTCACCGTGCTGCCCCGGGTCCCTGGCACTGTGAGACAGCAGTGCTAATCACTGTGTCACCGTGCTGCCCCGGGTCCCTGGCACTGTGATACAGCAGTGCTAATCACTGTGTCACCGTGCTGCCCCGGGTCCCTGGCACTGTGAGACATCAGTGCTAATCACTGTGTCACCGTGCTGCCCCGGGTCCCTGGCACTGTGAGACAGCAGTGCTAATCACTGTGTCACCGTGCTGCCCCGGGTCCCTGGCGCTGTTAGACAGCAGTGCTAATCACTGTGTCACCGTGCTGCCCCGGGTCCCTGGCACTGTGAGACAGCAGTGCTAATCACTGTGTCACCGTGCTGCCCCGGGTCCCTGGCACTGTGAGACAGCAGTGCTAATCACTGTGTCACCGTGCTGCCCCGGGTCCCTGGCACTGTGAGACAGCAGTGCTAATCACTGTGTCACCGTGCTGCCCCGGGTCCCTGGCACTGTGAGACAGCAGTGCTAATCACAGTGTCACCGTGCTGCCCCGGGTCCCTGGCACTGTGAGACAGCAGTGCTAATCACTGTGTCACCGTGCTGCCCCGGGTCCCTGGCACTGTGAGACAGCAGTGCTAATCACTGTGTCACCGTGCTGCCCCGGGTCCCTGGCACT
Source organism: Prionace glauca (assembly GCA_037974335.1). NCBI lineage: Eukaryota > Metazoa > Chordata > Chondrichthyes > Carcharhiniformes > Carcharhinidae > Prionace > Prionace glauca. Next base: position 2,739,495 of record CM075721.1, read on the forward strand.
GTGAGACAGCAGTGCTAATCACTGTGTCACCGTGCTGCCCCGGGTCCCTGGCACTGTGAGACAGCAGTGCTAATCACTGTGTCACCGTGCTGCCCCGGGTCCCTGGCACTGTGAGACACCAGTGCTAATCACTGTGTCACCGTGCTGCCCCGGGTCCCTGGCACTGTGAGACAGCAGTGCTAATCACTGTGTCACCGTGCTGCCCCGGGTCCCTGGCACTGTGAGACAGCAGTGCTAATCACTGTGTCACCGTGCTGCCCCGGGTCCCTGGCACTGTGAGACAGCAGTGCTAATCACTGTGTCACCGTGCTGCCCCGGGTCCCTGGCACTGTGAGACAGCAGTGCTAATCACTGTGTCACCGTGCTGCCCCGGGTCCCTGGCACTGTGAGACAGCAGTGCTAATCACTGTGTCACCGTGCTGCCCCGGGTCCCTGGCACTGTGAGACACCAGTGCTAATCACTGTGTCACCGTGCTGCCCCGGGTCCCTGGCACTGTGAGACAGCAGTGCTAATCACTGTGTCACCGTGCTGCCCTGGGTCCCTGGCGCTGTGAGACAGCAGTGCTAATCACTGTGTCACCGTGCTGCCCCGGGTCCCTGGCACTGTGAGACAGCAGTGCTAACCACTGTGTCACCGTGCTGCCCCGGGTCCCTGGCACTGTGAGTCAGCAGTGCTAATCACTGTGTCACCGTGCTGCCCTGGGTCCCTGGCACTGTGAGACAGCAGTGCTAATCACTGTGTCACCGTGCTGCCCCGGGTCCCTGGCACTGTGAGACAGCAGTGCTAATCACTGTGTCACCGTGCTGCCCTGGGTCCCTGGCACTGTGAGACAGCAGTGCTAATCACTGTGTCACCGTGCTGCCCCGGGTCCCTGGCACTGTGAGACAGCAGTGTGTATCACTGTGTCACCGTGCTGCCCCGGGTCCCTGGCACTGTGAGACAGCAGTGTGAATCACTGTGTCACCGTGCTGCCCCGGGTCCCTGGCACTGTGAGACAGCAGTGTGTATCACTGTGTCACCGTGCTGCCCCGGGTCCCTGGCACTGTGAGACAGCAGTGCAAATCACTGAGTCACCGTGCTGCCCCGGGTCCCTGGCACTGTGAGACAGCAGTGTGAATCACTGTGTCACCGTGCTGCCCCGGGTCCCTGGCACTGTGAGACAGCAGTGCTAATCACTGTGTCACCGTGCTGCCCCGGGTCCCTGGCACTGTGAGACAGCAGTGCTAATCACTGTGTCACCGTGCTGCCCCGGGTCCCTGGCACTGTGAGACAGCAGTGTGAATCACTGTGTCACCGTGCTGCCCCGGGTCCCTGGCACTGTGAGACAGCAGTGCTAATCACTGTGTCACCGTGCTGTTCCAGGTCCCTGGCACTGTGAGACAGCAGTGCTAATCACTGTGTCACCGTGCTGCCCCGGGTCCCTGGCACTGTGAGACAGCAGTGCTAATCACTGTGTCACCGTGCTGCCCCGGGTCCCTGGCACTGTGAGACAGCAGTGCTAATCACTGTGTCACCGTGCTGCCCCGGGTCCCTGGCACTGTGAGACAGCAGTGCTAATCACTGTGTCACCGTGCTGCCCCGGGTCCCTGGCACTGTGAGACAGCAGTGCTAATCACTGTGTCACCGTGCTGCCCCGGGTCCCTGGCATTGTGAGACAGCAGCGCTAATCACTGTGTCACCGTGCTGCCCCGGGTCCCTGGCACTGTTAGACAGCAGTGCTAATCACTGTGTCACCGTGCTGCCCCGGGTCCCTTGCACTGTGAGACAGCAGTGCTAATCACTGTGTCACCGTGCTGCCCCGGGTCCCTGGCACTGTGAGACAGCAGTGCTAATCACTGTGTCACCGTGCTGCCCCGGGTCCCTGGCACTGTGAGACAGCAGTGCTAATCACTGTGTCACCGTGCTGCCCCGGGTCCCTGGCACTGTGAGACAGCAGTGCTAATCACTGTGTCACCGTGCTGCCCTGGGTCCCTGGCGCTGTGAGACAGCAGTGCTAATCACTGTGTCACCGTGCTGCCCCGGGTCCCTGGCACTGTGAGACAGCAGTGCTAACCACTGTGTCACCGTGCTGCCCCGGGTCCCTGGCACTGTGAGTCAGCAGTGCTAATCACTGTGTCACCGTGCTGCCCTGGGTCCCTGGCACTGTGAGACAGCAGTGCTAATCACTGTGTCACCGTGCTGCCCCGGGTCCCTGGCACTGTGAGACAGCAGTGCTAACCACTGTGTCACCGTGCTGCCCCGGGTCCCTGGCACTGTGAGACAGCAGTGCTAATCACTGTGTCACCGTGCTGCCCCGGGTCCCTGGCACTGTGAGACAGCAGTGCTAATCACTGTGTCACCGTGCTGCCCCGGGTCCCTGGCACTGTGAGACAGCAGTGCTAATCACTGTGTCACCGTGCTGCCCCGGGTTCCTGGCACTGTGAGACAGCAGTGTGTATCACTGTGTCACCGTGCTGCCCTGGGTCCCTGGCACTGTGAGACAGCAGTGCGAATCACTGAGTCACCGTGCTGCCCCGGGTCCCTGGCACTGTGAGACAGCAGTGTGAATCACTGTGTCACCGTGCTGCCCCGGGTCCCTGGCACTGTGAGACAGCAGTGCTAATCACTGTGTCACCGTGCTGTTCCAGGTCCCTGGCACTGTGAGACAGCAGTGCTAATCACTGTGTCACCGTGCTGCCCCGGGTCCCTGGCACTGTGAGACAGCAGTGCTAATCACTGTGTCACCGTGCTGCCCCGGGTCCCTGGCGCTGTGAGACAGCAGTGCTAATCACTGTGTCACCGTGCTGCCCCGGGTCCCTGGCACTGTGAGACAGCAGTGCTAATCACTGTGTCACCGTGCTGCCCCGGGTCCCTGGCACTGTGAGACAGCAGCGCTAATCACTGTGTCACCGTGCTGCCCCGGTCCCTGGCACTGTGAGACAGCAGTGCTAATCACTGTGTCACCGTGCTGCCCCGGGTCCCTGGCACTGTGAGACAGCAGTGCTAATCACTGTGTCACCGTGCTGCCCCGGGTCCCTGGCACGTGAGACAGCAGTGCGAATCACTGTGTCACCGTGCTGCCCCGGGTCCCTGGCTCTGTGAGACAGCAGTGCTAATCACTGTGTCACCGTGCTGCCCCGGGTCCCTGGCACTGTGAGACAGCAGTGCTAATCACTGTGTCACCGTGCTGCCCCGGGTCCCTGGCACTGTGAGACAGCAGTGTGAATCACTCTGTCACCGTGCTGCCCCGGGTCCCTGGCACTGTGAGACAGCAGCGCTAATCACTGTGTCACCGTGCTGCCCCGGGTCCCTGGCACTGTGAGACAGCAGTGCTAATCACTGTGTCACCGTGCTGCCCCGGGTCCCTGGCACTGTGAGACAGCAGTGCTAATCACTGTGTCACCGTGCTGCCCCGGGTCCCTGGCACGTGAGACAGCAGCGCTAATCACTGTGTCACCGTGCTGCCCCGGGTCCCTGGCTCTGTGAGACAGCAGTGCTAATCACTGTGTCACCGTGCTGCCCCGGGTCCCTGGCACTGTGAGACAGCAGTGTGAATCACTCTGTCACCGTGCTGCCCCGGGTCCCTGGCACTGTGAGACAGCAGTGCTAATCACTGTGTCACCGTGCTGCCCCGGGTCCCTGGCACTGTGAGACAGCAGTGCTAATCACTGTGTCACCGTGCTGCCCCGGGTCCCTGGCACTGTGAGACAGCAGTGCTAATCACTGTGTCACCGTGCAGCCCCGAGTTCCTGGCACTGTGAGACAGCAGTGCTAATCACTGTGTCACCGTGCTGCCCCGGGTCCCTGGCACTGTGAGACAGCAGTGCTAATCACTGTGTCACCGTGCTGCCCCGGGACCCTGGCACTGTTAGACCGCAGTGCTAATCACTGTGTCACCGTGCTGCCCCGGGTCCCTGGCACTGTGAGACAGCAGTGCTAATCACTGTGTCACCGTGCTGCCCCGGGTCCCTGGCACTGTGATACAGCAGTGCTAATCACTGTGTCACCGTGCTGCCCCGGGTCCCTGGCACTGTGAGACAGCAGTGCTAATCACTGTGTCAACGTGCTGCCCCGGGTCCCTGGCACTGTGATACGGCAGTGCTAATCACTGTGTCACCGTGCTGCCCCGGGTCCCTGGCACTGTGAGACAGCAGTGCTAATCACTGTGTCACCGTGCTGCCCCGGGTCCCTGGCACTGTGATACAGCAGTGCTAATCACTGTGTCACCGTGCTGCCCCGGGTCCCTGGCACTGTGAGACATCAGTGCTAATCACTGTGTCACCGTGCTGCCCCGGGTCCCTGGCACTGTGAGACAGCAGTGCTAATCACTGTGTCACCGTGCTGCCCCGGGTCCCTGGCGCTGTTAGACAGCAGTGCTAATCACTGTGTCACCGTGCTGCCCCGGGTCCCTGGCACTGTGAGACAGCAGTGCTAATCACTGTGTCACCGTGCTGCCCCGGGTCCCTGGCACTGTGAGACAGCAGTGCTAATCACTGTGTCACCGTGCTGCCCCGGGTCCCTGGCACTGTGAGACAGCAGTGCTAATCACTGTGTCACCGTGCTGCCCCGGGTCCCTGGCACTGTGAGACAGCAGTGCTAATCACAGTGTCACCGTGCTGCCCCGGGTCCCTGGCACTGTGAGACAGCAGTGCTAATCACTGTGTCACCGTGCTGCCCCGGGTCCCTGGCACTGTGAGACAGCAGTGCTAATCACTGTGTCACCGTGCTGCCCCGGGTCCCTGGCACTGTGAGACAGCAGTGCTAATCACTGTGTCACCGTGCTGCCCCGGGTCCCTGGCACTGTGAGACAGCAGTGCTAATCACTGTGTCACCGTGCTGCCCCGGGTCCCTGGCACTGTGAGACACCAGTGCTAATCACTGTGTCACCGTGCTGCCCCGGGTCCCTGGCACTGTGAGACAGCAGTGCTAATCACTGTGTCACCGTGCTGCCCCGGGTCCCTGGCACTGTGAGACAGCAGTGCTAATCACTGTGTCACCGTGCTGCCCCGGGTCCCTGGCACTGTGAGACAGCAGTGCTAATCACTGTGTCACCGTGCTGCCCCGGGTCCCTGGCACTGTGAGACAGCAGTGCTAATCACTGTGTCACCGTGCTGCCCCGGGTCCCTGGCACTGTGAGACAGCAGTGCTAATCACTGTGTCACCGTGCTGCCCCGGGTCCCTGGCACTGTGAGACACCAGTGCTAATCACTGTGTCACCGTGCTGCCCCGGGTCCCTGGCACTGTGAGACAGCAGTGCTAATCACTGTGTCACCGTGCTGCCCTGGGTCCCTGGCGCTGTGAGACAGCAGTGCTAATCACTGTGTCACCGTGCTGCCCCGGGTCCCTGGCACTGTGAGACAGCAGTGCTAACCACTGTGTCACCGTGCTGCCCCGGGTCCCTGGCACTGTGAGTCAGCAGTGCTAATCACTGTGTCACCGTGCTGCCCTGGGTCCCTGGCACTGTGAGACAGCAGTGCTAATCACTGTGTCACCGTGCTGCCCCGGGTCCCTGGCACTGTGAGACAGCAGTGCTAATCACTGTGTCACCGTGCTGCCCTGGGTCCCTGGCACTGTGAGACAGCAGTGCTAATCACTGTGTCACCGTGCTGCCCCGGGTCCCTGGCACTGTGAGACAGCAGTGTGTATCACTGTGTCACCGTGCTGCCCCGGGTCCCTGGCACTGTGAGACAGCAGTGTGAATCACTGTGTCACCGTGCTGCCCCGGGTCCCTGGCACTGTGAGACAGCAGTGTGTATCACTGTGTCACCGTGCTGCCCCGGGTCCCTGGCACTGTGAGACAGCAGTGCAAATCACTGAGTCACCGTGCTGCCCGGGTCCCTGGCACTGTGAGACAGCAGTGTGAATCACTGTGTCACCGTGCTGCCCCGGGTCCCTGGCACTGTGAGACAGCAGTGCTAATCACTGTGTCACCGTGCTGCCCCGGGTCCCTGGCACTGTGAGACAGCAGTGCTAATCACTGTGTCACCGTGCTGCCCCGGGTCCCTGGCACTGTGAGACAGCAGTGTGAATCACTGTGTCACCGTGCTGCCCCGGGTCCCTGGCACTGTGAGACAGCAGTGCTAATCACTGTGTCACCGTGCTGTTCCAGGTCCCTGGCACTGTGAGACAGCAGTGCTAATCACTGTGTCACCGTGCTGCCCCGGGTCCCTGGCACTGTGAGACAGCAGTGCTAATCACTGTGTCACCGTGCTGCCCCGGGTCCCTGGCACTGTGAGACAGCAGTGCTAATCACTGTGTCACCGTGCTGCCCCGGGTCCCTGGCACTGTGAGACAGCAGTGCTAATCACTGTGTCACCGTGCTGCCCCGGGTCCCTGGCACTGTGAGACAGCAGTGCTAATCACTGTGTCACCGTGCTGCCCCGGGTCCCTGGCATTGTGAGACAGCAGCGCTAATCACTGTGTCACCGTGCTGCCCCGGGTCCCTGGCACTGTTAGACAGCAGTGCTAATCACTGTGTCACCGTGCTGCCCCGGGTCCCTTGCACTGTGAGACAGCAGTGCTAATCACTGTGTCACCGTGCTGCCCCGGGTCCCTGGCACTGTGAGACAGCAGTGCTAATCACTGTGTCACAGTGCTGCCCCGGGTCCCTGGCATTGTGAGACAGCAGTGCTAATCACTGTGTCACCGTGCTGCCCCGGGTCCCTGGCACTGTTAGACAGCAGTGCTAATCACTGTGTCACCGTGCTGCCCCGGGTCCCTGGCACTGTGAGACAGCAGTGTGAATCACTGTGTCACCGTGCTGCCCCGGGTCCCTGGCGCTGTGAGACAGCAGTGCTAATCACTGTGTCACCGTGCTGCCTGGGTCCCTGGCACTGTGAGACAGCAGTGCTAATCACTGTGTCACCGTGCTGCCCCGGGTCCCTGGCACTGTGAGACATCAGTGCTAATCACTGTGTCATCGTGCTGCCCCGGGTCCCTGGCACTGTGAGACAGCAGTGCTAATCACTGTGTCACCGTGCTGCCCCGGGTCCCTGGCACTGTGAGACAGCAGTGCTAATCACTGTGTCACCGTGCTGCCCCGGGTCCCTGGTGCTGTGAGACAGCAGTGCTAATCACTGTGTCACCGTGCTGCCCCGGGTCCCTGGCACTGTGAGACAGCAGTGTGTATCACTGTGTCACCGTGCTGCCCCGGGTCCCTGGCACTGTGAGACAGCAGCGCTAATCACCGTGTCACCGTGCTGTCCCGGGTCCCTGGCACTGTGAGACAGCAGTGCTAATCACTGTGTCACCCTGCTGCCCCGGGTCCCTGGCACTGTGAGACAGCAGTGCTAATCACTGTGTCACCGTGCTGCCCCGGGTCCCTGGCACGTGAGACAGCAGTGTGAATCACTGTGTCACCGTGCTGCCCCGTGTCCCTGGCACTGTGAGACAGCAGTGTGAATCACTGTGTCACCGTGCTGCCCCGGGTCCCTGGCACTGTGAGACAGCAGCGCTAATCACCGTGTCACCGTGCTGTCCCGGGTCCCTGGCACTGTGAGACAGCAGTGCTAATCACTGTGTCACCGTGCTGCCCTGGGTCCCTGGCACTGTGAGACAGCAGTGTGAATCACTGTGTCACCGTGCTGCCCCGGGTCCCTGGCAGTGTGAGACAGCAGTGCTAATCACTGTGTCACCGTGCTGCCCCGGGTCCCTGGCACTGTGAGACAGCAGTGTGAATCACTGTGTCACCGTGCTGCCCCGGGTCCCTGGCACTGTGAGACAGCAGTGCTAATCACTGTGTCACCGTGCTGCCCCGGGTCCCTGGCACTGTGAGACAGCAGTGCTAATCACTGTGTCACCGTGCTGCCCCGGGTCCCTGGCACTGTGAGACAGCACTGCTAATCACTGTGTCACCGTGCTGCCCCGGGTCCCTGGCACTGTGAGACAGCAGTGCTAATCACTGTGTCACCGTGCTGCCCCGGGTCCCTGGCACTGTTAGACAGCAGTGCTAATCACTGTGTCACCGTGCTGCCCCGGGTCCCTGGCACTGTGAGACAGCAGTGCAAATCACTGTGTCACCGTGCTGCCCCGGGTCCCTGGCACTGTGAGACAGCAGTGCTAATCACTGTGTCACCGTGCTGCCCCGGGTCCCTGGCACTGTGAGACAGCAGTGCTAATCACTGTGTCACCGTGCTGCCCCGGGTCCCTGGCACTGTGAGACAGCAGTGCTAATCACTGTGTCACCGTGCTGCCCCGGGTCCCTGGCACTGTGAGACAGCAGTGCTAATCACTGTGTCACCGTGCTGCCCCGGGTCCCTGGCACTGTGAGACAGCAGCGCTAATCACTGTGTCACCGTGCTGCCCCGGGTCCCTGGCACTGTGAGACAGCAGTGCTAATCACTGTGTCACCGTGCTGCCCCGGGTCCCTGGCACTGTGAGACAGCAGTGCTAATCACTGTGTCACCGTGCTGCCCCGGGTCCCTGGCACTGTGAGACAGCAGTGCTAATCACTGTGTCACCGTGCTGCCCCGGGTCCCTGGCACGTGAGACAGCAGTGTGAATCACTGTGTCACCGTGCTGCCCCGGGTCCCTGGCACTGTGAGACAGCAGTGTAAATCACTGTGTCACCGTGCTGCCCCGGGTCCCTGGCACTGTGAGACAGCAGTGCTAATCACTGTGTCACCGTGCTGCCCTGGGTCCGTGGCACTGTGAGACAGCAGTGTGAATCACTGTGTCACCGTGCTGCCCCGGGTCCCTGGCAGTGTGAGACAGCAGTGCTAATAACTGTGTCACCGTGCTGCCCCGGGTCCCTGGCACTGTGAGACAGCAGTGTGAATCACTGTGTCACCGTGCTGCCCCGGGTCCCTGGCACTGTGAGACAGCAGTGCTAATCACTGTGTCACCGTGCTGCCCCGGGTCCCTGGCACTGTGAGACAGCAGTGCTAATCACTGTGTCACCGTGCTGCCCCGGGTCCCTGGCACTGTGAGACAGCAGTGCTAATCACTGTGTCACCGTGCTGCCCCGGGTCCCTGGCATTGTGAGACAGCAGCGCTAATCACTGTGTCACCGTGCTGCCCCGGGTCCCTGGCACTGTTAGACAGCAGTGCTAATCACTGTGTCACCGTGCTGCCCCGGGTCCCTGGCACTGTGAGACAGCAGTGCTAATCACTGTGTCACCGTGCTGCCCCGGGTCCCTGGCACTGTGAGACAGCAGTGCTAATCACTGTGTCACCGTGCTGCCCCGGGTCCCTGGCACTGTGAGACAGCAGTGCTAATCACTGTGTCACCGTGCTGCCCTGGGTCCCTGGCGCTGTGAGACAGCAGTGCTAATCACTGTGTCACCGTGCTGCCCCGGGTCCCTGGCACTGTGAGACAGCAGTGCTAACCACTGTGTCACCGTGCTGCCCCGGGTCCCTGGCACTGTGAGTCAGCAGTGCTAATCACTGTGTCACCGTGCTGCCCTGGGTCCCTGGCACTGTGAGACAGCAGTGCTAATCACTGTGTCACCGTGCTGCCCCGGGTCCCTGGCACTGTGAGACAGCAGTGCTAACCACTGTGTCACCGTGCTGCCCCGGGTCCCTGGCACTGTGAGACAGCAGTGCTAATCACTGTGTCACCGTGCTGCCCCGGGTCCCTGGCACTGTGAGACAGCAGTGCTAATCACTGTGTCACCGTGCTGCCCCGGGTCCCTGGCACTGTGAGACAGCAGTGCTAATCACTGTGTCACCGTGCTGCCCCGGGTTCCTGGCACTGTGAGACAGCAGTGTGTATCACTGTGTCACCGTGCTGCCCCGGGTCCCTGGCACTGTGAGACAGCAGTGCAAATCACTGAGTCACCGTGCTGCCCCGGGTCCCTGGCACTGTGAGACAGCAGTGTGAATCACTGTGTCACCGTGCTGCCCCGGGTCCCTGGCACTGTGAGACAGCAGTGCAAATCACTGAGTCACCGTGCTGCCCCGGGTCCCTGGCACTGAGAGACAGCAGTGTGAATCACTGTGTCACCGTGCTGCCCCGGGTCCCTGGCACTGTGAGACAGCAGTGCTAATCACTGTGTCACCGTGCTGCCCCGGGTTCCTGGCACTGTGAGACAGCAGTGTGTATCACTGTGTCACCGTGCTGCCCTGGGTCCCTGGCACTGTGAGACAGCAGTGTGTATCACTGTGTCACCGTGCTGCCCCGGGTCCCTGGCACTGTGAGACAGCAGTGTGAATCACTGTGTCACCGTGCTGCCCCGGGTCCCTGGCACTGTGAGACAGCAGTGCTAATCACTGTGTCACCGTGCTGTTCCAGGTCCCTGGCACTGTGAGACAGCAGTGCTAATCACTGTGTCACCGTGCTGCCCCGGGTCCCTGGCACTGTGAGACAGCAGTGCTAATCACTGTGTCACCGTGCTGCCCCGGGTCCCTGGCGCTGTGAGACAGCAGTGCTAATCACTGTGTCACCGTGCTGCCCCGGGTCCCTGGCACTGTGAGACAGCAGTGCTAATCACTGTGTCACCGTGCTGCCCCGGGTCCCTGGCACTGTGAGACAGCAGCGCTAATCACTGTGTCACCGTGCTGCCCCGGTCCCTGGCACTGTGAGACAGCAGTGCTAATCACTGTGTCACCGTGCTGCCCCGGGTCCCTGGCACTGTGAGACAGCAGTGCTAATCACTGTGTCACCGTGCTGCCCCGGGTCCCTGGCACGTGAGACAGCAGTGTGAATCACTGTGTCACCGTGCTGCCCCGGGTCCCTGGCTCTGTGAGACAGCAGTGCTAATCACTGTGTCACCGTGCTGCCCCGGGTCCCTGGCACTGTGAGACAGCAGTGTGAATCACTCTGTCACCGTGCTGCCCCGGGTCCCTGGCACTGTGAGACAGCAGTGCTAATCACTGTGTCACCGTGCTGCCCCGGGTCCCTGGCACTGTGAGACAGCAGTGCTAATCACTGTGTCACCGTGCTGCCCCGGGTCCCTGGCACTGTGAGACAGCAGTGCTAATCACTGTGTCACCGTGCTGCCCCGGGTCCCTGGCGCTGTGAGACAGCAGTGCTAATCACTGTGTCACCGTGCTGCCCCGGGTCCCTGGCACTGTGAGACCGCAGTGCTAATCACTGTGTCACCGTGCTGCCCCGGAACCCTGGCACTGTGAGACAGCAGCGCTAATCACTGTGTCACCGTGCTGCCCCGGGTCCCTGGCACTGTGAGACAGCAGTGCTAATCACTGTGTCACCGTGCTGCCCCGGGTCCCTGGCACTGTGAGACAGCAGTGCTAATCACTGTGTCACCGTTGTGCCCCGGGTCCCTGGCACGTGAGACAGCAGCGCTAATCACTGTGTCACCGTGCTGCCCCGGGTCCCTGGCTCTGTGAGACAGCAGTGCTAATCACTGTGTCACCGTGCTGCCCCGGGTCCCTGGCACTGTGAGACAGCAGTGTGAATCACTCTGTCACCGTGCTGCCCCGGGTCCCTGGCACTGTGAGACAGCAGTGCTAATCACTGTGTCACCGTGCTGCCCCGGGTCCCTGGCACTGTGAGACAGCAGTGCTAATCACTGTGTCACCGTGCTGCCCCGGGTCCCTGGCACTGTGAGACAGCAGTGCTAATCACTGTGTCACCGTGCAGCCCCGAGTTCCTGGCACTGTGAGACAGCAGTGCTAATCACTGTGTCACCGTGCTGCCCCGGGTCCCTGGCACTGTGAGACAGCAGTGCTAATCACTGTGTCACCGTGCTGCCCCGGGACCCTGGCACTGTTAGACAGCAGTGCTAATCACTGTGTCACCGTGCTGCCCCGGGTCCCTGGCACTGTGAGACAGCAGTGCTAATCACTGTGTCACCGTGCTGCCCCGGGACCCTGGCACTGTGAGACAGCAGTGCTAATCACTGTGTCACCGTGCTGCCCCGGGTCCCTGGCACTGTGAGACAGCAGTGCTAATCACTGTGTCAACGTGCTGCCCCGGGTCCCTGGCACTGTGATACGGCAGTGCTAATCACTGTGTCACAGTGTTGCCCCGGGTCCCTGGCACTGTGAGACAGCAGTGCTAATCACTGTGTCACCGTGCTGCCCCGGGTCCCTGGCACTGTTAGACAGCAGTGCTAATCACTGTGTCACCGTGCTGCCCCGGGTCCCTGGCACTGTGAGACATCAGTGCTAATCACTGTGTCACAGTGTTGCCCCGGGTCCCTGGCATTGTGAGACAGCAGTGCTAATCACTGTGTCACCGTGCTGCCCCGGGTCCCTGGCGCTGTTAGACAGCAGTGCTAATCACTGTGTCACCGTGCTGCCCCGGGTCCCTGGCACTGTGAGACAGCAGTGCTAATCACTGTGTCACCGTGCTGCCCCGGGTCCCTGGCACTGTGAGACAGCAGTGCTAATCACTGTGTCACCGTGCTGCCCCGGGTCCCTGGCACTGTGAGACAGCAGTGCTAATCACTGTGTCACCGTGCTGCCCCGGGTCCCTGGCACTGTGAGACAGCAGTGCTAATCACAGTGTCACCGTGCTGCCCCGGGTCCCTGGCACTGTGAGACAGCAGTGCTAATCACTGTGTCACCGTGCTGCCCCGGGTCCCTGGCACTGTGAGACAGCAGTGCTAATCACTGTGTCACCGTGCTGCCCCGGGTCCCTGGCACTGTGAGACAGCAGTGCTAATCACTGTGTCACCGTGCTGCCCCGGGTCCCTGGCACTGTGAGACAGCAGTGCTAATCACTGTGTCACCGTGCTGCCCCGGGTCCCTGGCACTGTGAGACACCAGTGCTAATCACTGTGTCACCGTGCTGCCCCGGGTCCCTGGCACTGTGAGACAGCAGTGCTAATCACTGTGTCACCGTGCTGCCCTGGGTCCCTGGCGCTGTGAGACAGCAGTGCTAATCACTGTGTCACCGTGCTGCCCCGGGTCCCTGGCACTGTGAGACAGCAGTGCTAACCACTGTGTCACCGTGCTGCCCCGGGTCCCTGGCACTGTGAGTCAGCAGTGCTAATCACTGTGTCACCGTGCTGCCCTGGGTCCCTGGCACTGTGAGACAGCAGTGCTAATCACTGTGTCACCGTGCTGCCCCGGGTCCCTGGCACTGTGAGACAGCAGTGCTAATCACTGTGTCACCGTGCTGCCCTGGGTCCCTGGCACTGTGAGACAGCAGTGCTAATCACTGTGTCACCGTGCTGCCCCGGGTCCCTGGCACTGTGAGACAGCAGTGCTAATCACTGTGTCACCGTGCTGCCCCGGGTCCCTGGCACTGTGAGACAGCAGTGCTAATCACTGTGTCACCGTGCTGCCCCGGGTCCCTGGCACTGTGAGACAGCAGTGTGTATCACTGTGTCACCGTGCTGCCCCGGGTCCCTGGCACTGTGAGACAGCAGTGCAAATCACTGAGTCACCGTGCTGCCCCGGGTCCCTGGCACTGTGAGACAGCAGTGTGAATCACTGTGTCACCGTGCTGCCCCGGGTCCCTGGCACTGTGAGACAGCAGTGCAAATCACTGAGTCACCGTGCTGCCCCGGGTCCCTGGCACTGTGAGACAGCAGTGTGTATCACTGTGTCACCGTGCTGCCCCGGGTCCCTGGCACTGTGAGACAGCAGTGTGAATCACTGTGTCACCGTGCTGCCCCGGGTCCCTGGCACTGTGAGACAGCAGTGCTAATCACTGTGTCACCGTGCTGTTCCAGGTCCCTGGCACTGTGAGACAGCAGTGCTAATCACTGTGTCACCGTGCTGCCCCGGGTCCCTGGCACTGTGAGACAGCAGTGCTAATCACTGTGTCACCGTGCTGCCCCGGGTCCCTGGCACTGTGAGACAGCAGTGCTAATCACTGTGTCACCGTGCTGCCCCGGGTCCCTGGCACTGTGAGACAGCAGTGCTAATCACTGTGTCACCGTGCTGCCCCGGGTCCCTGGCACTGTGAGACAGCAGCGCTAATCACTGTGTCACCGTGCTGCCCCGGTCCCTGGCACTGTGAGACAGCAGTGCTAATCACTGTGTCACCGTGCTGCCCCGGGTCCCTGGCACTGTGAGACAGCAGTGCTAATCACTGTGTCACCGTGCTGCCCCGGGTCCCTGGCACTGTGAGACAGCAGTGCTAATCACTGTGTCACCGTGCTGCCCCGGGTCCCTGGCACGTGAGACAGCAGTGTGAATCACTGTGTCACCGTGCTGCCCCGGGTCCCTGGCACTGTGAGACAGCAGTGTAAATCACTGTGTCACCGTGCTGCCCCGGGTCCCTGGCACTGTGAGACAGCAGTGCTAATCACTGTGTCACCGTGCTGCCCTGGGTCCGTGGCACTGTGAGACAGCAGTGTGAATCACTGTGTCACCGTGCTGCCCCGGGTCCCTGGCAGTGTGAGACAGCAGTGCTAATAACTGTGTCACCGTGCTGCCCCGGGTCCCTGGCACTGTGAGACAGCAGTGCTAATCACTGTGTCACCGTGCTGCCCCGGGTCCCTGGCACTGTGAGACAGCAATGCTAATCACTGTGTCACCGTGCTGCCCCGGGTCCCTGGCACTGTGAGACAGCAGTGCTAATCACTGTGTCACCGTGCTGCCCCGGGTCCCTGGCACTGTGAGACAGCAGTGCTAATCACTGTGTCACCGTGCTGCCCAGGGTCCCTGGCACTGTGAGACAGCAGTGTGAATCACTGTGTCACCGTGCTGCCCCGGGTCCCTGGCACTGTGAGACAGCAGTGCTAATCACTGTGTCACCGTGCTGCCCCGGGTCCCTGGCACTGTGAGACAGCAGTGCTAATCACTGTGTCACCGTGCTGCCCCGGGTCCCTGGCACTGTGAGACAGCAGTGCTAATCACTGTGTCACCGTGCTGCCCCGGGTCCCTGGCATTGTGAGACAGCAGCGCTAATCACTGTGTCACCGTGCTGCCCCGGGTCCCTGGCACTGTTAGACAGCAGTGCTAATCACTGTGTCACCGTGCTGCCCCGGGTCCCTTGCACTGTGAGACAGCAGTGCTAATCACTGTGTCACCGTGCTGCCCCGGGTCCCTGGCACTGTGAGACAGCAGTGCTAATCACTGTGTCACAGTGCTGCCCCGGGTCCCTGGCATTGTGAGACAGCAGTGCTAATCACTGTGTCACCGTGCTGCCCCGGGTCCCTGGCACTGTTAGACAGCAGTGCTAATCACTGTGTCACCGTGCTGCCCCGGGTCCCTGGCACTGTGAGACAGCAGTGTGAATCACTGTGTCACCGTGCTGCCCCGGGTCCCTGGCACTGTGAGACAGCAGTGCTAATCACTGTGTCACCGTGCTGCCTGGGTCCCTGGCACTGTGAGACAGCAGTGCTAATCACTGTGTCACCGTGCTGCCCCGGGTCCCTGGCACTGTGAGACATCAGTGCTAATCACTGTGTCATCGTGCTGCCCCGGGTCCCTGGCACTGTGAGACAGCAGTGCTAATCACTGTGTCACCGTGCTGCCCCGGGTCCCTGGCACTGTGAGACAGCAGTGCTAATCACTGTGTCACCGTGCTGCCCCGGGTCCCTGGTGCTGTGAGACAGCAGTGCTAATCACTGTGTCACCGTGCTGCCCCGGGTCCCTGGCACTGTGAGACAGCAGTGTGTATCACTGTGTCACCGTGCTGCCCCGGGTCCCTGGCACTGTGTGACAGCAGCGCTAATCACCGTGTCACCGTGCTGTCCCGGGTCCCTGGCACTGTGAGACAGCAGTGCTAATCACTGTGTCACCATGCTGCCCCGGGTCCCTGGCACTGTGAGACAGCAGTGCTAATCACTGTGTCACCGTGCTGCCCCGGGTCCCTGGCACGTGAGACAGCAGTGTGAATCACTGTGTCACCGTGCTGCCCCGTGTCCCTGGCACTGTGAGACAGCAGTGTGAATCACTGTGTCACCGTGCTGCCCCGGGTCCCTGGCACTGTGAGACAGCAGTGCTAATCACTGTGTCACCGTGCTGCCCTGGGTCCCTGGCACTGTGAGACAGCAGTGCTAATCACTGTGTCACCGTGCTGCCCTGGGTCCCTGGCACTGTGAGACAGCAGTGCTAATCACTGTGTCACCGTGCTGCCCTGGGTCCCTGGCACTGTGAGACAGCAGTGCTAATCACTGTGTCACCGTGCTGCCCTGGGTCCCTGGCACGTGAGACAGCAGTGTGAATCACTGTGTCACCGTGCTGCCCCGGGTCCCTGGCAGTATGAGACAGCAGTGCTAATCACTGTGTCACCGTGCTGCCCCGGGTCCCTGGCACTGTGAGACAGCAGTGCTAATCACTGTGTCACCGTGCTGCCCCGGGTCCCTGGCACTGTGAGACAGCAATGCTAATCACTGTGTCACCGTGCTGCCCCGGGTCCCTGGCACTGTGAGACAGCAGTGCTAATCACTGTGTCACCGTGCTGCCCCGGGTCCCTGGCACTGTGAGACAGCAGTGCTAATCACTGTGTCACCGTGCTGCCCCGGGTCCCTGGCACTGTGAGACAGCAGTGTGAATCACTGTGTCACCGTGCTGCCCCGGGTCCCTGGCACTGTGAGACAGCAGTGCTAATCACTGTGTCACCGTGCTGCCCCGGGTCCCTGGCACTGTGAGACAGCAGTGCTAATCACTGTGTCACCGTGCTGCCCCGGGTCCCTGGCACTGTGAGACAGCACTGCTAATCACTGTGTCACCGTGCTGCCCCGGGTCCCTGGCATTGTGAGACAGCAGTGCTAATCACTGTGTCACCGTGCTGCCCCGGGTCCCTGGCACTGTTAGACAGCAGTGCTAATCACTGTGTCACCGTGCTGCCCCGGGTCCCTGGCACTGTGAGACAGCAGTGCAAATCACTGTGTCACCGTGCTGCCCCGGGTCCCTGGCACTGTGAGACAGCAGTGCTAATCACTGTGTCACAGTGCTGCCCCGGGTCCCTGGCATTGTGAGACAGCAGTGCTAATCACTGTGTCACCGTGCTGCCCCGGGTCCCTGGCACTGTGAGACAGCAGTGTGTATCACTGTGTCACCGTGCTGCCCCGGGTCCCTGGCACTGTGAGACAGCAGCGCTAATCACCGTGTCACCGTGCTGTCCCGGGTCCCTGGCACTGTGAGACAGCAGTGCTAATCACTGTGTCACCATGCTGCCCCGGGTCCCTGGCACTGTGAGACAGCAGTGCTAATCACTGTGTCACCGTGCTGCCCCGGGT
Source organism: Prionace glauca (assembly GCA_037974335.1). NCBI lineage: Eukaryota > Metazoa > Chordata > Chondrichthyes > Carcharhiniformes > Carcharhinidae > Prionace > Prionace glauca. Next base: position 2,756,520 of record CM075721.1, read on the forward strand.
CCCTGGCACGTGAGACAGCAGTGTGAATCACTGTGTCACCGTGCTGCCCCGGGTCCCTGGCACTGTGAGACAGCAGTGTGAATCACTGTGTCACCGTGCTGCCCCGGGTCCCTGGCACTGTGAGACAGCAGTGCTAATCACTGTGTCACCGTGCTGCCCTGGGTCCCTGGCACTGTGAGACAGCAGTGTGAATCACTGTGTCACCGTGCTGCCCCGGGTCCCTGGCACTGTGAGACAGCAATGCTAATCACTGTGTCACCGTGCTGCCCCGGGTCCCTGGCACTGTGAGACAGCAGTGCTAATCACTGTGTCTCCGTGCTGCCCCGGGTCCCTGGCACTGTGAGACAGCAGTGCTAATCACTGTGTCACCGTGCTGCCCCGGGTCCCTGGCACTGTGAGACAGCAGTGTGAATCACTGTGTCACCGTGCTGCCCCGGGTCCCTGGCACTGTGAGACAGCAGTGCTAATCACTGTGTCACCGTGCTGCCCCGGGTCCCTGGCACTGTGAGACAGCAGTGCTAATCACTGTGTCACCGTGCTGCCCCGGGTCCCTGGCACTGTGAGACAGCAGTGCTAATCACTGTGTCACCGTGCAGCCCCGAGTTCCTGGCACTGTGAGACAGCAGTGCTAATCACTGTGTCACCGTGCTGCCCCGGGTCCCTGGCACTGTGAGACAGCAGTGCTAATCACTGTGTCACCGTGCTGCCCCGGGACCCTGGCACTGTTAGACAGCAGTGCTAATCACTGTGTCACCGTGCTGCCCCGGGTCCCTGGCACTGTGAGACAGCAGTGCTAATCACTGTGTCACCGTGCTGCCCCGGGTCCCTGGCACTGTGAGACAGCAGTGCTAATCACTGTGTCACCGTGCTGCCCCGGGTCCCTGGCACTGTGAGACAGCAGTGCTAATCACTGTGTCAACGTGCTGCCCCGGGTCCCTGGCACTGTGATACGGCAGTGCTAATCACTGTGTCACAGTGTTGCCCCGGGTCCCTGGCACTGTGAGACAGCAGTGCTAATCACTGTGTCACCGTGCTGCCCCGGGTCCCTGGCACTGTTAGACAGCAGTGCTAATCACTGTGTCACCGTGCTGCCCCGGGTCCCTGGCACTGTGAGACATCAGTGCTAATCACTGTGTCACAGTGTTGCCCCGGGTCCCTGGCATTGTGAGACAGCAGTGCTAATCACTGTGTCACCGTGCTGCCCCGGGTCCCTGGCGCTGTTAGACAGCAGTGCTAATCACTGTGTCACCGTGCTGCCCCGGGTCCCTGGCACTGTGAGACAGCAGTGCTAATCACTGTGTCACCGTGCTGCCCCGGGTCCCTGGCACTGTGAGACAGCAGTGCTAATCACTGTGTCACCGTTCTGCCCCGGGTCCCTGGCACTGTGAGACAGCAGTGCTAATCACTGTGTCACCGTGCTGCCCCGGGTCCCTGGCACTGTGAGACAGCAGTGCTAATCACAGTGTCACCGTGCTGCCCCGGGTCCCTGGCACTGTGAGACAGCAGTGCTAATCACTGTGTCACCGTGCTGCCCCGGGTCCCTGGCACTGTGAGACAGCAGTGCTAATCACTGTGTCACCGTGCTGCCCCGGGTCCCTGGCACTGTGAGACAGCAGTGCTAATCACTGTGTCACCGTGCTGCCCCGGGTCCCTGGCACTGTGAGACAGCAGTGCTAATCACTGTGTCACCGTGCTGCCCCGGGTCCCTGGCACTGTGAGACACCAGTGCTAATCACTGTGTCACCGTGCTGCCCCGGGTCCCTGGCACTGTGAGACAGCAGTGCTAATCACTGTGTCACCGTGCTGCCCTGGGTCCCTGGCGCTGTGAGACAGCAGTGCTAATCACTGTGTCACCGTGCTGCCCCGGGTCCCTGGCACTGTGAGACAGCAGTGCTAACCACTGTGTCACCGTGCTGCCCCGGGTCCCTGGCACTGTGAGTCAGCAGTGCTAATCACTGTGTCACCGTGCTGCCCTGGGTCCCTGGCACTGTGAGACAGCAGTGCTAATCACTGTGTCACCGTGCTGCCCCGGGTCCCTGGCACTGTGAGACAGCAGTGCTAATCACTGTGTCACCGTGCTGCCCTGGGTCCCTGGCACTGTGAGACAGCAGTGCTAATCACTGTGTCACCGTGCTGCCCCGGGTCCCCTGGCACTGTGAGACAGCAGTGCTAATCACTGTGTCCCGTGCTGCCCCGGGTCCCTGGCACTGTGAGACAGCAGTGCTAATCACTGTGTCACCGTGCTGCCCCGGGTCCCTGGCACTGTGAGACAGCAGTGTGTATCACTGTGTCACCGTGCTGCCCCGGGTCCCTGGCACTGTGAGACAGCAGTGCAAATCACTGAGTCACCGTGCTGCCCCGGGTCCCTGGCACTGTGAGACAGCAGTGTGAATCACTTGTCACCGTGCTGCCCGGGTCCTGGCACTGTGAGACAGCAGTGCAAATCACTGAGTCACCGTGCTGCCCCGGGTCCCTGGCACTGTGAGACAGCAGTGTGTATCACTGTGTCACCGTGCTGCCCCGGGTCCCTGGCACTGTGAGACAGCAGTGTGAATCACTGTGTCACCGTGCTGCCCCGGGTCCCTGGCACTGTGAGACAGCAGTGCTAATCACTGTGTCACCGTGCTGTTCCAGGTCCCTGGCACTGTGAGACAGCAGTGCTAATCACTGTGTCACCGTGCTGCCCCGGGTCCCTGGCACTGTGAGACAGCAGTGCTAATCACTGTGTCACCGTGCTGCCCCGGGTCCCTGGCACTGTGAGACAGCAGTGCTAATCACTGTGTCACCGTGCTGCCCCGGGTCCCTGGCACTGTGAGACAGCAGTGCTAATCACTGTGTCACCGTGCTGCCCCGGGTCCCTGGCACTGTGAGACAGCAGCGCTAATCACTGTGTCACCGTGCTGCCCCGGTCCCTGGCACTGTGAGACAGCAGTGCTAATCACTGTGTCACCGTGCTGCCCCGGGTCCCTGGCACTGTGAGACAGCAGTGCTAATCACTGTGTCACCGTGCTGCCCCGGGTCCCTGGCACTGTGAGACAGCAGTGCTAATCACTGTGTCACCGTGCTGCCCCGGGTCCCTGGCACGTGAGACAGCAGTGTGAATCACTGTGTCACCGTGCTGCCCCGGGTCCCTGGCACTGTGAGACAGCAGTGTAAATCACTGTGTCACCGTGCTGCCCCGGGTCCCTGGCACTGTGAGACAGCAGTGCTAATCACTGTGTCACCGTGCTGCCCTGGGTCCGTGGCACTGTGAGACAGCAGTGTGAATCACTGTGTCACCGTGCTGCCCCGGGTCCCTGGCAGTGTGAGACAGCAGTGCTAATAACTGTGTCACCGTGCTGCCCCGGGTCCCTGGCACTGTGAGACAGCAGTGCTAATCATTGTGTCACCGTGCTGCCCCGGGTCCCTGGCACTGTGAGACAGCAATGCTAATCACTGTGTCACCGTGCTGCCCCGGGTCCCTGGCACTGTGAGACAGCAGTGCTAATCACTGTGTCACCGTGCTGCCCCGGGTCCCTGGCACTGTGAGACAGCAGTGCTAATCACTGTGTCACCGTGCTGCCCAGGGTCCCTGGCACTGTGAGACAGCAGTGTGAATCACTGTGTCACCGTGCTGCCCCGGGTCCCTGGCACTGTGAGACAGCAGTGCTAATCACTGTGTCACCGTGCTGCCCCGGGTCCCTGGCACTGTGAGACAGCAGTGCTAATCACTGTGTCACCGTGCTGCCCCGGGTCCCTGGCACTGTGAGACAGCAGTGCTAATCACTGTGTCACCGTGCTGCCCCGGGTCCCTGGCATTGTGAGACAGCAGCGCTAATCACTGTGTCACCGTGCTGCCCCGGGTCCCTGGCACTGTTAGACAGCAGTGCTAATCACTGTGTCACCGTGCTGCCCCGGGTCCCTTGCACTGTGAGACAGCAGTGCTAATCACTGTGTCACCGTGCTGCCCCGGGTCCCTGGCACTGTGAGACAGCAGTGCTAATCACTGTGTCACAGTGCTGCCCCCGGGTCCCTGGCATTGTGAGACAGCAGTGCTAATCACTGTGTCACCGTGCTGCCCCGGGTCCCTGGCACTGTTAGACAGCAGTGCTAATCACTGTGTCACCGTGCTGCCCCGGGTCCCTGGCACTGTGAGACAGCAGTGTGAATCACTGTGTCACCGTGCTGCCCCGGGTCCCTGGCACTGTGAGACAGCAGTGCTAATCACTGTGTAACCGTGCTGCCTGGGATCCCTGGCACTGTGAGACAGCAGTGCTAATCACTGTGTCACCGTGCTGCCCCGGGTCCCTGGCACTGTGAGACATCAGTGCTAATCACTGTGTCATCGTGCTGCCCCGGGTCCCTGGCACTGTGAGACAGCAGTGCTAATCACTGTGTCACCGTGCTGCCCCGGGTCCCTGGCACTGTGAGACAGCAGTGCTAATCACTGTGTCACCGTGCTGCCCCGGGTCCCTGGTGCTGTGAGACAGCAGTGCTAATCACTGTGTCACCGTGCTGCCCCGGGTCCCTGGCACTGTGAGACAGCAGTGTGTATCACTGTGTCACCGTGCTGCCCCGGGTCCCTGGCACTGTGAGACAGCAGCGCTAATCACCGTGTCACCGTGCTGTCCCGGGTCCCTGGCACTGTGAGACAGCAGTGCTAATCACTGTGTCACCATGCTGCCCCGGGTCCCTGGCACTGTGAGACAGCAGTGCTAATCACTGTGTCACCGTGCTGCCCCGGGTCCCTGGCACGTGAGACAGCAGTGTGAATCACTGTGTCACCGTGCTGCCCCGTGTCCCTGGCACTGTGAGACAGCAGTGTGAATCACTGTGTCACCGTGCTGCCCCGGGTCCCTGGCACTGTGAGACAGCAGTGCTAATCACTGTGTCACCGTGCTGCCCTGGGTCCCTGGCACTGTGAGACAGCAGTGTGAATCACTGTGTCACCGTGCTGCCCCGGGTCCCTGGCAGTATGAGACAGCAGTGCTAATCACTGTGTCACCGTGCTGCCCTGGGTCCCTGGCACTGTGAGACAGCAGTGCTAATCACTGTGTCACCGTGCTGCCCCGGGTCCCTGGCACTGTGAGACAGCAATGCTAATCACTGTGTCACCGTGCTGCCCCGGGTCCCTGGCACTGTGAGACAGCAGTGCTAATCACTGTGTCACCGTGCTGCCCCGGGTCCCTGGCACTGTGAGACAGCAGTGCTAATCACTGTGTCACCGTGCTGCCCCGGGTCCCTGGCACTGTGAGACAGCAGTGTGAATCACTGTGTCACCGTGCTGCCCCGGGTCCCTGGCACTGTGAGACAGCAGTGCTAATCACTGTGTCACCGTGCTGCCCCGGGTCCCTGGCACTGTGAGACAGCAGTGCTAATCACTGTGTCACCGTGCTGCCCCGGGTCCCTGGCACTGTGAGACAGCACTGCTAATCACTGTGTCACCGTGCTGCCCCGGGTCCCTGGCATTGTGAGACAGCAGTGCTAATCACTGTGTCACCGTGCTGCCCCGGGTCCCTGGCACTGTTAGACAGCAGTGCTAATCACTGTGTCACCGTGCTGCCCCGGGTCCCTGGCACTGTGAGACAGCAGTGCAAATCACTGTGTCACCGTGCTGCCCCGGGTCCCTGGCACTGTGAGACAGCAGTGCTAATCACTGTGTCACAGTGCTGCCCCGGGTCCCTGGCATTGTGAGACAGCAGTGCTAATCACTGTGTCACCGTGCTGCCCCGGGTCCCTGGCACTGTGAGACAGCAGTGTGTATCACTGTGTCACCGTGCTGCCCCGGGTCCCTGGCACTGTGAGACAGCAGCGCTAATCACCGTGTCACCGTGCTGTCCCGGGTCCCTGGCACTGTGAGACAGCAGTGCTAATCACTGTGTCACCATGCTGCCCCGGGTCCCTGGCACTGTGAGACAGCAGTGCTAATCACTGTGTCACCGTGCTGCCCCGGGTCCCTGGCACGTGAGACAGCAGTGTGAATCACTGTGTCACCGTGCTGCCCCGGGTCCCTGGCACTGTGAGACAGCAGTGTGAATCACTGTGTCACCGTGCTGCCCCGGGTCCCTGGCACTGTGAGACAGCAGTGCTAATCACTGTGTCACCGTGCTGCCCTGGGTCCCTGGCACTGTGAGACAGCAGTGTGAATCACTGTGTCACCGTGCTGCCCCGGGTCCCTGGCACTGTGAGACAGCAATGCTAATCACTGTGTCACCGTGCTGCCCCGGGTCCCTGGCACTGTGAGACAGCAGTGCTAATCACTGTGTCTCCGTGCTGCCCCGGGTCCCTGGCACTGTGAGACAGCAGTGCTAATCACTGTGTCACCGTGCTGCCCCGGGTCCCTGGCACTGTGAGACAGCAGTGTGAATCACTGTGTCACCGTGCTGCCCCGGGTCCCTGGCACTGTGAGACAGCAGTGCTAATCACTGTGTCACCGTGCTGCCCCGGGTCCCTGGCACTGTGAGACAGCAGTGCTAATCACTGTGTCACCATGCTGCCCCGGGTCCCTGGCACTGTGAGACAGCAGTGCTAATCACTGTGTCACCGTGCTGCCCCGGGTCCCTGGCATTGTGAGACAGCAGTGCTAATCACTGTGTCACCGTGCTGCCCCGGGTCCCTGGCACTGTTAGACAGCAGTGCTAATCACTGTGTCACCGTGCTGCCCCGGGTCCCTGGCACTGTGAGACAGCAGTGCTAATCACTGTGTCACAGTGCTGCCCGGGGTCCCTGGCATTGTGAGACAGCAGTGCTAATCACTGTGTCACCGTGCTGCCCCGGGTCCCTGGCACTGTTAGACAGCAGTGCTAATCACTGTGTCACCGTGCTGCCCCGGGTCCCTGGCACTGTGAGACAGCAGTGTGAATCACTGTGTCACCGTGCTGCCCCGGGTCCCTGGCACTGTGAGACAGCAGTGCTAATCACTGTGTCACCGTGCTGCCCCGGGTCCCTGGCACTGTGAGACAGCAGTGCTAATCACTGTGTCACCGTGCTGCCCTGGGTCCCTGGCACTGTGAGACAGCAGTGCTAATCACTGTGTCACCGTGCTGCCCCGGGTCCCTGGCACTGTGAGACATCAGTGCTAATCACTGTGTCACCGTGCTGCCCCGGGTCCCTGGCACTGTGAGACAGCAGTGCTAATCACTGTGTCACCGTGCTGCCCCGGGTCCCTGGCACTGTGAGACAGCAGTGTGAATCACTGTGTCACCGTGCTGCCCCGGGTCCCTGGTGCTGTGAGACAGCAGTGCTAATCACTGTGTCACCGTGCTGCCACGGGTCCCTGGCACTGTGAGACAGCAGTGTGTATCACTGTGTCACCGTGCTGCCCCGGGTCCCTGGCACTGTGAGACAGCAGTGTGTATCACTGTGTCACCGTGCTGCCCCGGGTCCCTGGCACTGTGAGACAGCAGTGCAAATCACTGAGTCACCGTGCTGCCCCGGGTCCCTGGCACTGTGAGACAGCAGTGTGAATCACTGTGTCACCGTGCTGCCCCGGGTCCCTGGCACTGTGAGACAGCAGTGCAAATCACTGAGTCACCGTGCTGCCCCGGGTCCCTGGCACTGTGAGACAGCAGTGTGTATCACTGTGTCACCGTGCTGCCCCGGGTCCCTGGCACTGTGAGACAGCAGTGTGAATCACTGTGTCACCGTGCTGCCCCGGGTCCCTGGCACTGTGAGACAGCAGTGCTAATCACTGTGTCACCGTGGCTGTTCCAGGTCCCTGGCACTGTGAGACAGCAGTGCTAATCACTGTGTCACCGTGCTGCCCCGGGCCCCTGGCACTGTGAGACAGCAGTGCTAATCACTGTGTCACCGTGCTGCCCCGGGTCCCTGGCACTGTGAGACAGCAGTGCTAATCACTGTGTCACCGTGCTGCCCCGGGTCCCTGGCACTGTGAGACAGCAGTGCTAATCACTGTGTCACCGTGCTGCCCCGGGTCCCTGGCACTGTGAGACAGCAGCGCTAATCACTGTGTCACCGTGCTGCCCCGGTCCCTGGCACTGTGAGACAGCAGTGCTAATCACTGTGTCACCGTGCTGCCCCGGGTCCCTGGCACTGTGAGACAGCAGTGCTAATCACTGTGTCACCGTGCTGCCCCGGGTCACTGGCACTGTGAGACAGCAGTGCTAATCACTGTGTCACCGTGCTGCCCCGGGTCCCTGGCACGTGAGACAGCAGTGTGAATCACTGTGTCACCGTGCTGCCCCGGGTCCCTGGCACTGTGAGACAGCAGTGTAAATCACTGTGTCACCGTGCTGCCCCGGGTCCCTGGCACTGTGAGACAGCAGTGCTAATCACTGTGTCACCGTGCTGCCCCGGGTCCCTGGCACTGTGAGACAGCAGTGCTAATCACTGTGTCACCGTGCTGCCCCGGGTCCCTGGCACTGTGAGACAGCAGTGCTAATCACTGTGTCACCGTGCTGCCCCGGGTCCCTGGCATTGTGAGACAGCAGTGCTAATCACTGTGTCACCGTGCTGCCCCGGGTCCCTGGCACTGTGAGACAGCAGTGCTAATCACTGTGTCACCGTGCTGCCCCGGGTCCCTGGCACTGTGAGACAGCAGTGCTAATCACTGTGTCACAGTGCTGCCCCGGGTCCCTGGCTTTGTGAGACAGCAGTGCTAATCACTGTGTCACCGTGCTGCCCCGGGTCCCTGGCACTGTGAGACAGCAGTGCTAATCACTGTGTCACCGTGCTGCCCCGGGTCCCTGGCACTGTGAGACAGCAGTGTGAATCACTGTGTCACCGTGCTGCCCCGGGTCCCTGGCACTGTGAGACAGCAGTGCTAATCACTATGTCACCGTGCTGCCCTGGGTCCCTGGCACTGTGAGACAGCAGTGCTAATCACTGTGTCACCGTGCTGCCCCGGGTCCCTGGCACTGTGAGACATCAGTGCTAATCACTGTGTCATCGTGCTGCCCCGGGTCCCTGGCACTGTGAGACAGCAGTGCTAATCACTGTGTCACCGTGCTGCCCCGGGTCCCTGGCACTGTGAGACAGCAGTGCTAATCACTGTGTCACCGTGCTGCCCCGGGTCCCTGGTGCTGTGAGACAGCAGTGCTAATCACTGTGTCACCGTGCTGCCCCGGGTCCCTGGCACTGTGAGACAGCAGTGTGTATCACTGTGTCACCGTGCTGCCCCGGGTCCCTGGCACTGTGAGACAGCAGCGCTAATCACCGTGTCACCGTGCTGTCCCGGGTCCCTGGCACTGTGAAACAGCAGTGCTAATCACTGTGTCACCATGCTGCCCCGGGTCCCTGGCACTGTGAGACAGCAGTGCTAATCACTGTGTCACCGTGCTGCCCCGGGTCCCTGGCACGTGAGACAGCAGTGTGAATCACTGTGTCACCGTGCTGCCCCGGGTCCCTGGCACTGTGAGACAGCAGTGTGAATCACTGTGTCACCGTGCTGCCCCGGGTCCCTGGCACTGTGAGACAGCAGTGCTAATCACTGTGTCACCGTGCTGCCCTGGGTCCCTGGCACTGTGAGACAGCAGTGTGAATCACTGTGTCACCGTGCTGCCCCGGGTCCCTGGCACTGTGAGACAGCAGTGCTAATCACTGTGTCACCGTGCTGCCCCGGGTCCCTGGCACTGTGAGACAGCAGTGCTAATCACTGTGTCACCGTGCTGCCCCGGGTCCCTGGCACTGTGAGACAGCACTGCTAATCACTGTGTCACCGTGCTGCCCCGGGTCCCTGGCATTGTGAGACAGCAGTGCTAATCACTGTGTCACCGTGCTGCCCCGGGTCCCTGGCACTGTTAGACAGCAGTGCTAATCACTGTGTCACCGTGCTGCCCGGGTCCCTGGCATTGTGAGACAGCAGTGCAAATCACTGTGTCACCGTGCTGCCCCGGGTCCCTGGCACTGTGAGACAGCAGTGCTAATCACTGTGTCACCGTGCTGCCCCGGGTCCCTGGCACTGTGAGACAGCAGTGTGTATCACTGTGTCACCGTGCTGCCCCGGGTCCCTGGCACTGTGAGACAGCAGCGCTAATCACCGTGTCACCGTGCTGTCCCGGGTCCCTGGCACTGTGAGACAGCAGTGCTAATCACTGTGTCACCATGCTGCCCCGGGTCCCTGGCACTGTGAGACAGCAGTGCTAATCACTGTGTCACCGTGCTGCCCCGGGTCCCTGGCACGTGAGACAGCAGTGTGAATCACTGTGTCACCGTGCTGCCCCGGGTCCCTGGCACTGTGAGACAGCAGTGTGAATCACTGTGTCACCGTGCTGCCCCGGGTCCCTGGCACTGTGAGACAGCAGTGCTAATCACTGTGTCACCGTGCTGCCCTGGGTCCCTGGCACTGTGAGACAGCAGTGTGAATCACTGTGTCACCGTGCTGCCCCGGGTCCCTGGCACTGTGAGACAGCAATGCTAATCACTGTGTCACCGTGCTGCCCCGGGTCCCTGGCACTGTGAGACAGCAGTGCTAATCACTGTGTCTCCGTGCTGCCCCGGGTCCCTGGCACTGTGAGACAGCAGTGCTAATCACTGTGTCACCGTGCTGCCCCGGGTCCCTGGCACTGTGAGACAGCAGTGTGAATCACTGTGTCACCGTGCTGCCCCGGGTCCCTGGCACTGTGAGACAGCAGTGCTAATCACTATGTCACCGTGCTGCCCCGGGTCCCTGGCACTGTGAGACAGCAGTGCTAATCACTGTGTCACCGTGCTGCCCCGGGTCCCTGGCACTGTGAGACAGCAGTGCTAATCACTGTGTCACCGTGCTGCCCCGGGTCCCTGGCATTGTGAGACAGCAGTGCTAATCACTGTGTCACCATGCTGCCCCGGGTCCCTGGCACTGTTAGACAGCAGTGCTAATCACTGTCTCACCGTGCTGCCCCGGGTCCCTGGCATTGTGAGACAGCAGTGCTAATCACTGTGTCACAGTGCTGCCCCGGGTCCCTGGCATTGTGAGACAGCAGTGCTAATCACTGTGTCACCGTGCTGCCCCGGGTCCCTGGCACTGTTAGACAGCAGTGCTAATCACTGTGTCACCGTGCTGCCCCGGGTCCCTGGCACTGTGAGACAGCAGTGTGAATCACTGTGTCACCGTGCTGCCCCGGGTCCCTGGCACTGTGAGACAGCAGTGCTAATCACTGTGTCACCGTGCTGCCCCGGGTCCCTGGCACTGTGAGACAGCAGTGCTAATCACTGTGTCACCGTGCTGCCCCGGGTCCCTGGCACTGTGAGACAGCAGTGCTAATCACTGTGTCACCGTGCTGCCCCGGGTCCCTGGCACTGTGAGACAGCAGCGCTAATCACTGTGTCACCGTGCTGCCCCGGTCCCTGGCACTGTGAGACAGCAGTGCTAATCACTGTGTCACCGTGCTGCCCCGGGTCCCTGGCACTGTGAGACAGCAGTGCTAATCACTGTGTCACCGTGCTGCCCCGGGTCACTGGCACTGTGAGACAGCAGTGCTAATCACTGTGTCACCGTGCTGCCCCGGGTCCCTGGCACGTGAGACAGCAGTGTGAATCACTGTGTCACCGTGCTGCCCCGGGTCCCTGGCACTGTGAGACAGCAGTGTAAATCACTGTGTCACCGTGCTGCCCCGGGTCCCTGGCACTGTGAGACAGCAGTGCTAATCACTGTGTCACCGTGCTGCCCCGGGTCCCTGGCACTGTGAGACAGCAGTGCTAATCACTGTGTCACCGTGCTGCCCCGGGTCCCTGGCACTGTGAGACAGCAGTGCTAATCACTGTGTCACCGTGCTGCCCCGGGTCCCTGGCATTGTGAGACAGCAGTGCTAATCACTGTGTCACCGTGCTGCCCCGGGTCCCTGGCACTGTGAGACAGCAGTGCTAATCACTGTGTCACCGTGCTGCCCCGGGTCCCTGGCACTGTGAGACAGCAGTGCTAATCACTGTGTCACAGTGCTGCCCCGGGTCCCTGGCTTTGTGAGACAGCAGTGCTAATCACTGTGTCACCGTGCTGCCCCGGGTCCCTGGCACTGTTAGACAGCAGTGCTAATCACTGTGTCACCGTGCTGCCCCGGGTCCCTGGCACTGTGAGACAGCAGTGTGAATCACTGTGTCACCGTGCTGCCCCGGGTCCCTGGCACTGTGAGACAGCAGTGCTAATCACTGTGTCACCGTGCTGCCCTGGGTCCCTGGCACTGTGAGACAGCAGTGCTAATCACTGTGTCACCGTGCTGCCCCGGGTCCCTGGCACTGTGAGACATCAGTGCTAATCACTGTGTCATCGTGCTGCCCCGGGTCCCTGGCACTGTGAGACAGCAGTGCTAATCACTGTGTCACCGTGCTGCCCCGGGTCCCTGGCACTGTGAGACAGCAGTGCTAATCACTGTGTCACCGTGCTGCCCCGGGTCCCTGGTGCTGTGAGACAGCAGTGCTAATCACTGTGTCACCGTGCTGCCCCGGGTCCCTGGCACTGTGAGACAGCAGTGTGTATCACTGTGTCACCGTGCTGCCCCGGGTCCCTGGCACTGTGAGACAGCAGCGCTAATCACCGTGTCACCGTGCTGTCCCGGGTCCCTGGCACTGTGAAACAGCAGTGCTAATCACTGTGTCACCATGCTGCCCCGGGTCCCTGGCACTGTGAGACAGCAGTGCTAATCACTGTGTCACCGTGCTGCCCCGGGTCCCTGGCACGTGAGACAGCAGTGTGAATCACTGTGTCACCGTGCTGCCCCGGGTCCCTGGCACTGTGAGACAGCAGTGTGAATCACTGTGTCACCGTGCTGCCCCGGGTCCCTGGCACTGTGAGACAGCAGTGCTAATCACTGTGTCACCGTGCTGCCCTGGGTCCCTGGCACTGTGAGACAGCAGTGTGAATCACTGTGTCACCGTGCTGCCCCGGGTCCCTGGCACTGTGAGACAGCAGTGCTAATCACTGTGTCACCGTGCTGCCCCGGGTCCCTGGCACTGTGAGACAGCAGTGCTAATCACTGTGTCACCGTGCTGCCCCGGGTCCCTGGCACTGTGAGACAGCACTGCTAATCACTGTGTCACCGTGCTGCCCCGGGTCCCTGGCATTGTGAGACAGCAGTGCTAATCACTGTGTCACCGTGCTGCCCCGGGTCCCTGGCACTGTTAGACAGCAGTGCTAATCACTGTGTCACCGTGCTGCCCCGGGTCCCTGGCATTGTGAGACAGCAGTGCAAATCACTGTGTCACCGAACTGCCCCGGGTCCCTGGCACTGTGAGACAGCAGTGCTAATCACTGTGTCACCGTGCTGCCCCGGGTCCCTGGCACTGTGAGACAGCAGTGTGTATCACTGTGTCACCGTGCTGCCCCGGGTCCCTGGCACTGTGAGACAGCAGCGCTAATCACCGTGTCACCGTGCTGTCCCGGGTCCCTGGCACTGTGAGACAGCAGTGCTAATCACTGTGTCACCATGCTGCCCCGGGTCCCTGGCACTGTGAGACAGCAGTGCTAATCACTGTGTCACCGTGCTGCCCCGGGTCCCTGGCACGTGAGACAGCAGTGTGAATCACTGTGTCACCGTGATGCCCCGGGTCCCTGGCACTGTGAGACAGCAGTGTGAATCACTGTGTCACCGTGCTGCCCCGGGTCCCTGGCACTGTGAGACAGCAGTGCTAATCACTGTGTCACCGTGCTGCCCTGGGTCCCTGGCACTGTGAGACAGCAGTGTGAATCACTGTGTCACCGTGCTGCCCCGGGTCCCTGGCACTGTGAGACAGCAATGCTAATCACTGTGTCACCGTGCTGCCCCGGGTCCCTGGCACTGTGAGACAGCAGTGCTAATCACTGTGTCTCCGTGCTGCCCCGGGTCCCTGGCACTGTGAGACAGCAGTGCTAATCACTGTGTCACCGTGCTGCCCCGGGTCCCTGGCACTGTGAGACAGCAGTGTGAATCACTGTGTCACCGTGCTGCCCCGGGTCCCTGGCACTGTGAGACAGCAGTGCTAATCACTGTGTCACCGTGCTGCCCCGGGTCCCCGGCACTGTGAGACAGCAGTGCTAATCACTGTGTCACCGTGCTGCCCCGGGTCCCTGGCACTGTGAGACAGCAGTGCTAATCACTGTGTCACCGTGCTGCCCCGGGTCCCTGGCATTGTGAGACAGCAGTGCTAATCACTGTGTCACCATGCTGCCCCGGGTCCCTGGCACTGTTAGACAGCAGTGCTAATCACTGTCTCACCGTGCTGCCCCGGGTCCCTGGCATTGTGAGACAGCAGTGCTAATCACTGTGTCACAGTGCTGCCCCGGGTCCCTGGCATTGTGAGACAGCAGTGCTAATCACTGTGTCACCGTGCTGCCCCGGGTCCCTGGCACTGTTAGACAGCAGTGCTAATCACTGTGTCACCGTGCTGCCCCGGGTCCCTGGCACTGTGAGACAGCAGTGTGAATCACTGTGTCACCGTGCTGCCCCGGGTCCCTGGCACTGTGAGACAGCAGTGCTAATCACTGTGTCACCGTGCTGCCCCGGGTCCCTGGCACTGTGAGACAGCAGTGCTAATCACTGTGTCACCGTGCTGCCCTGGGTCCCTGGCACTGTGAGACAGCAGTGCTAATCACTGTGTCACCGTGCTGCCCCGGGTCCCTGGCACTGTGAGACATCAGTGCTAATCACTGTGTCACCGTGCTGCCCCGGGTCCCTGGCACTGTGAGACAGCAGTGCTAATCACTGTGTCACCGTGCTGCCCCGGGTCCCTGGCACTGTGAGACAGCAGCGCTAATCACTGTGTCACCGTGCTGCCCCGGGTCCCTGGTGCTGTGAGACAGCAGTGCTAATCACTGTGTCACCGTGCTGCCCCGGGTCCCTGGCACTGTGAGACAGCAGTGTGTATCACTGTGTCACCGTGCTGCCCCGGGTCCCTGGCACTGTGAGACAGCAGCGCTAATCACCATGTCACCGTGCTGCCACGGGTCCCTGGCACTGTGAGACAGCAGTGTGAATCACTGTGTCACCGTGCTGCCCCGGGTCCCTGGCACTGTGAGACAGCAGTGCAAATCACTGAGTCACCATGCTGCCCCGGGTCCCTGTCACTGTGAGACAGCAGTGTGTATCACTGTGTCACCGTGCTGCCCCGGGTCCCTGGCACTGTGAGACAGCAGCGCTAATCACCGTGTCACCGTGCTGCCCCGCGTCCCTGGCACTGTGAGGCAGCAGTGCTAATTACTGTGTCACCGTGCTGCCCCGGGTCCCTGGCACTGTGAGACAGCAGTGCTAATCACTGTGTCACCGTGCTGCCCCGGGTCCCTGGCACTGTGAGACAGCAGTGCTAATCACTGTGTCACCGTGCTGTTCCAGGTCCCTGGCACTGTGAGACAGCAGTGCTAATCACTGTGTCACCGTGCTGCCCCGTGTCCCTGGCACTGTGAGACAGCAGTGCTAATCACTGTGTCACCGTGCTGTTCCAGGTCCCTGGCACTGTGAGACAGCAGTGCTAATCACTGTGTCACCGTGCTGCCCCGGGTCCCTGGCACTGTGAGACAGCAGTGCTAATCACAGTGTCACCGTGCTGCCCCGGGTCCCTGGCACTGTGAGACAGCAGTGCTAATCACTGTGTCACCGTGCTGCCCCGGGTCCCTGGCACTGTGAGACAGCAGTGCTAATCACTGTGTCACCGTGCTGCCCCGGGTCCCTGGCACTGTGAGACAGCAGTGCTAATCACTGTGTCACCGTGCTGCCCCGGGTCCATGGCACGTGAGACAGCAGTGTGAATCACTGTGTCACCGTGCTGCCCCGGGTCCCTGGCACTGTGAGACAGCAGTGTGAATCACTGTGTCACCGTGCTGCCCCGGGTCCCTGGCACTGTGAGACAGCAGTGTGAATCACTGTGTCACCGTGCTGCCCCGGGTCCCTGGCACTGTGAGACAGCAGTGCTAATCACTGTGTCACCGTGCTGTTCCAGGTCCCTGGCACTGTGAGACAGCAGTGCTAATCACTGTGTCACCGTGCTGCCCCGGGTCCCTGGCACTGTGAGACAGCAGTGCTAATCACAGTGTCACCGTGCTGCCCCGGGTCCCTGGCACTGTGAGACAGCAGTGCTAATCACTGTGTCACCGTGCTGCCCCGGGTCCCTGGCACTGTGAGACAGCAGTGCTAATCACTGTGTCACCGTGCTGCCCCGGGTCCCTGGCACTGTGAGACAGCAGTGCTAATCACTGTGTCACCGTGCTGCCCCGGGTCCATGGCACGTGAGACAGCAGTGTGAATCACTGTGTCACCGTGCTGCCCCGGGTCCCTGGCACTGTGAGACAGCAGTGTGAATCACTGTGTCACCGTGCTGCCCCGGGTCCCTGGCACTGTGAGACAGCAGTGTGAATCACTGTGTCACCGTGCTGCCCCGGGTCCCTGGCACTGTGAGACAGCAGTGCTAATCACTGTGTCACCGTGCTGCCCTGGGTCCCTGGCACTGTGAGACAGCAGTGTGAATCACTGTGTCACCGTGCTGCCCCGGGTCCCTGGCAGTGTGAGACAGCAGTGCTAATCACTGTGTCACCGTGCTGCCCCGGGTCCCTGGCACTGTGAGACAGCAGTGCTAATCACTGTGTCACCGTGCTGTCCCGGGTCCCTGGCACTGTGAGACAGCAGTGCTAATCACTGTGTCACCGTGCTGCCCCGGGTCCCTGGCGCTGTGAGACAGCAGTGCTAATCACTGTGTCACCGTGCTGCCCCGGGTCCCTGGCACTGTGAGACAGCAGTGCTAATCACTGTGTCACCGTGCTGCCCCGGGTCCCTGGCACTGTGAGACAGCAGTGCTAATCACTGTGTCACCGTGCTGCCCCGGGTCCCTGGCACTGTGAGACAGCAGTGCTAATCACTGTGTCACCGTGCTGCCCCGGGTCCCTGGCACTGTGAGACAGCAGTGCTAATCACTGTGTCACCGTGCTGTCCCGGGTCCCTGGCACTGTGAGACAGCAGTGCTAATCACTGTGTCACCGTGCTGCCCCGGGTCCCTGGCGCTGTGAGACAGCAGTGCTAATCACTGTGTCACCGTGCTGCCCCGGGTCCCTGGCACTGTGAGACAGCAGTGTGAATCACTGTGTCACCGTGCTGCCCCGGGTCCCTGGCACTTTGAGACAGCAGTGTGAATCACTGTGTCACCGTGCTGCCCCGGGTCCCTGGCACTGTGAGACAGCAGTGCTAATCACTGTGTCACCGTGCTGCCCCGGGTCCCTGGCACTGTGAGACAGCAGTGTGAATCACTGTGTCACCGTGCTGCCCCGGGTCCGTGGCACTGTGAGACAGCAGTGCCAATCACTGTGTCACCGTGCTGCCCCGGGTCCCTGGCACTGTGAGACAGCAGTGCTAATCACTGTGTCACCGTGCTGCCCCGGGTCCCTGGCACTGTGAGACAGCAGTGCTAATCACTGTGTCACCGTGCTGCCCCGGGTCCCTGGCACTGTGAGACAGCAGTGCTAATCACTGTGTCACCGTGCTGCCCCGGGTCCCTGGCACTGTGAGACAGCAGTGCTAATCACTGTGTCACCGTGCTGCCCCGGGTCCCTGGCACTGTGAGACAGCAGTGCTAATCACTGTGTCACCGTGCTGCCCCGGGACCCTGGCACTGTGAGACAGCAGTGCTAATCACTGTGTCACCGTGCTGCCCCGGGTCCCTGGCACTGTGAGACAGCAGTGCTAATCACTGTGTTACCGTGCTGCCCCGGGTCCCTGGCACTGTGAGACAGCAGTGCTAATCACTGTGTCACCATGCTGCCCCGGGTCCCTGGCACTGTGAGACAGCAGTGCGAATCACTGTGTCACCGTGCTGCCCCGGGTCCCTGGCACTGTGAGACAGCAGTGCTATTCACTGTGTCACCGTGCTGCCCCAGGTCCCTGGCATTGTGAGACAGCAGTACTAATCACTGTGTCACCGTGCTGCCCTGGGTCCCTGGCACTGTGAGACAGCAGTGCTAATCACTGCGTCACCGTGCTGCCCCGGGGCCCTGGCACTGTGAGACAGCAGTGTGAATCACTGTGTCACCGTGCTGCCCCGGGTCCCTGGCACTGTGAGACAGCAGTGCTAATCACTGTGTCACCGTGCTGCCCCGGGTCCCTGGCACTGTGAGACAGCAGTGCTAATCACTGTGTCACCGTGCTGCCCCGGGTCCCTGGCACTGTGAGACAGCAGTGCTAATCACTGTGTCACCGTGCTGCCCCGGGTCCCTGGCACTGTGAGACAGCAGTGCTAATCACTGTGTCACCGTGCTGCCCCGGGTCCCTGGCACTGTGAGACAGCAGTGCTAATCACTGTGTCACTGTGCTGCCTCGGGTCCCTGGCACTGTGAGACAGCAGTGTGAATCACTGTGTCACCGTGCTGCCCTGGGTCCCTGGCACTGTGAGACAGCTGTGCTAATCACTGTGTCACCGTGCTGCCCCGGGTCCCTGGTACTGTGAGACAGCAGTGCTAATCACTGTGTCACCGTGCTGCCCCGGGTCCCTGGCACTGTGAGACAGCAGCGCTAACCACTGTGTCACCGTGCTGCCCCGGTCCCTGGCACTGTGAGACAGCAGTGCTACCCACTGTGTCACCGTGCTGTCCCGGGTCCCTGGCACTGTGAGACAGCAGTGCTAATCACTGTGTCACCGTGCTGCCCCGGGTCCCTGGCACTGTGAGACAGCAGTGCTAATCACTGTGTCACCGTGCTGCCCCGGGTCCCTGGCACTGTGAGACAGCAGTGCTACCCACTGTGTCACCGTGCTGTCCCGGGTCCCTGGCACTGTGAGACAGCAGTGCTAATCACTGTGTCACCGTGCTGCCCCGGGTCCCTGGCACTGTGAGACAGCAGTGCTAATCACTGTGTCACCGTGCTGCCCCGGGTCCCTGGCACTGTGAGACAGCAGTGCTAATCACTGTGTCACCGTGCTGCCCCGGGTCCCTGGCACTGTGAGACAGCAGTGCTAATCACTGTGTCACCGTGCTGCCCTGGGTCCCTGGCACTGTGAGACAGCAGTGTGAATCACTGTGTCACCGTGCTGTCCCGGGTCCCCGGCACTGTGAGACAGCAGTGCTAACCACTGTGTCACCGTGCTGCCCCGGGTCCCTGGCGCTGTGAGACAGCAGTGCTAATCACTGTGTCACCGTGCTGCCCCGGGTCCCTGGCACTGTGAGACAGCAGTGCTAATTACTGTGTCACCGTGCTGCCCCGGGTCCCTGGTACTGTGAGACAGAAGTGCTAATCACTGTGTCACTGTGCTGCCCCGGGTCCCTGGCACTGTGAGACAGCAGGGCTAATCACTGTGTCACTGTGCTGCCCCGGGTCCCTGGCACTGTGAGACAGCAGTGCTAATCACTGTGTCACTGTGCTGCCCCGGGTCCCTGGCACTGTGACACAGCAGTGCTAATCACTGTGTCACCTTGCTGCCCCGGGTCCCTGGCACTGTGAGACAGCAGTGGTACCCACTGTGTCACCGTGCTGTCCCGGGTCCCTGGCACTGTGAGACAGCAGTGCTAATCACTGTGTCACCGTGCTGCCCCGGGTCCCTGGCACTGTGAGACAGCAGTGCTAATCACTGTGTCACCGTGCTGCCCCGGGTCCCTGGCACTGTGAGACAGCAGTGCTAATCACTGTGTCACCGTGCTGCCCCGGGTCCCTGGCACTGTGAGACAGCAGTGCTAATCACTGTGTCACCGTGCTGCCCTGGGTCCCTGGCACTGTGAGACAGCAGTGTGAATCACTGTGTCACCGTGCTGTCCCGGGTCCCTGGCACTGTGAGACAGCAGTGCTAACCACTGTGTCACCGTGCTGCCCCGGGTCCCTGGCGCTGTGAGACAGCAGTGCTAATCACTGTGTCACCGTGCTGCCCCGGGTCCCTGGCGCTGTGAGACAGCACTGCTAATCACTGTGTCACCGTGCTGCCCCGGGTCCCTGGCGCTGTGAGACAGCAGTGCTAATCACTGTGTCACCGTGCTGCCCCGGGTCCCCGGCACTGTGAGACAGCAGTGCTAATTACTGTGTCACCGTGCTGCCCCGGGTCCCTGGTACTGTGAGACAGAAGTGCTAATCACTGTGTCACCGTGCTGCCCCGGGTCCCTGACGCTGTGAGACAGAAGTGCTAATCAGTGTGTCACCGTGCTGCCCCGGGTCCCTGGCACTGTGAGACAGCAGTGCTAATCAGTGTGTCACCGTGCTGCCCCGGGTCCCTGGCACTGTGAGACAGCAGTGCTAATCACTGTGTCACCGTGCTGCCCCGGGTCCCTGGCACTGTGAGACAGCAGTGCTAATCACTGTGTCACCGTGCTGCCCCGGGTCCCTGGCACTGTGTGACAGCAGTGCTAATCACTGTGTCACCGTGCTGCCCCGGGTCCCTGGCACTGTGAGACAGCAGTGCTAATCACTGTGTCACCGTGCTGCCCCGGGTCCCTGGCACTGTGAGACAGCAGTGCTAATCACTGTGTCACCGTGCTGCCCCGGGTCCCTGGCACTGTGAGACAGCAGTGTGAATCACTATGTCACCGTGCTGCCCCGGGTCCCTGACGCTGTGAGACAGAAGTGCTAATCAGTGTGTCACCGTGCTGCCCCGGGTCCCTGGCACTGTGAGACAGCAGTGCTAATCACTGTGTCACCGTGCTGCCCCGGGTCCCTGGCACTGTGTGACAGCAGTGCTAATCACTGTGTCACCGTGCTGCCCCGGGTCCCTGGCACTGTGTGACAGCAGTGCTAATCACTGTGTCACCGTGCTGCCCCGGGTCCCTGGCACTGTGAGACAGCAGTGCTAATCACTGTGTCACCGTGCTGCCCCGGGTCCCTGGCACTGTGAGACAGCAGTGCTAATCACTGGGTCACCGTGCTGCCCTCATTGACTGACAATCCCAACCTATGGCCCTGAACTCCTCAGAAGACAAACACGGGACTCGGTGGACAGAGTTCCCTTTGTTCTCCACTACTTCCCAGCAGCGGAGAAGCTACAACATCTTCTCCGGAGTCTTCAACCTATTATTGATGAAGGCAAACACCTCCCCAAGGCTGTCTCCACACCCCCACACTTGCCTTGATTTGCCCTCAAACATCTGCCCCCAATCTACTTTCTTCAGTTCCTGCCTAATATTGTTGTAATTAGCCTTCCCCCAATTTAGCACCTTAACTTGAGGACGACACTTATTTTTATCCATCAGTATCTTCAAGTTTACTGAATTGTGGTTACTGTTCCCGAACTGCTCCCCTACTGAAACATCGACCACCTGGCTGGGCTCATTCCCCAATACCAGGTCCAGTATGGCCCCTTCCCAAGTTAGACCATCAATATACTGTTTCAAGAAGCCCTCCTGGATGCTCCTTACAAACTCTGCCCCATCCACACCCCCAGCACTAAGTGACTCCCAGTCAATTTTGGGGAAGTTAAAATTTTCCACCACAACAACTCTGTTACTTTTACACCTTGCCAAAATCTGCCCACATATCTGTTCCCCTATCCCCCGCTAGCTGTTGGGTAGCCTATAATAAACCCCCATCATAGTGACTGCACCTTTCCTATTCCTGAGCTCTTATCCACATTGCCTCGATATATGAACCCCCCGAGGTTTCCTCCTGCAGTACAGCTGTGATATTCTCCTTAACCAATAGTGCAACTCCCCCATCCCTTTTCCATCCCCCTCTATCCCGCCTGGAACATCTGTATCCTGGAATGGTAAGCTGCCAATCCTGTCCTTCCCTTAACCAAGTCTCTGTATGAGCAACAACATCATAGTTCCAAGCTCTAAGTTCATCTGCCTTACATTTTACACTTCTCACACTGAAACAAATGCACTTCAGTTCACCGGACCTTCTCTGATTAGCAATCCCACCCTGCCTGCTGTTTTTGAGTATTCTCTGGTTCCCCTTCACCTACCAAATAAACCTGTTGGACTTTAACCTGGTGTTGTGAGACTTAGAAGTTTCACAGAGCACAGAATGAAGTCATTCAAGTTGCTGTCTTGTGCTGGCTTTCTGTAAGATTAACTTCCCTGCTCCCCCTTTTTCTCCGAACTCTCCCATTTCTTTGCTTTCTTTACTCTGCTGTTTGCTCCTTGTGCCTCTGATACTGGTGTCTATTTTTCATTCAGTGCAGTGTTACCAAGTAGCTTCAGCCGTTGTAGTCGGAGTGACTTGGAATTATACTTCAGGCGTGGTGGCGGGGTTTGTCTTTACAACCTACCCAATCTCGACAAGCTTATCGCAGGCATCGAGTGTGGAAACCTGTACGTGGAGAGAGGGGAAGAATGTGACTGCGGTAAACCTGCGGTAAACAGATGTTCAATGTGATAAGTCTGATAATGAATATTGAACATTGCAGTGAATATTCCTGATAGAACAAGGCTCAGTAAATGTGGGAGCACACCCTAATGGAATTACAATGTAAATGTGGGACTACACCCTAATGGAATTACAGTGTAAATGTGGGACCACACTCTAATGGAATTACAGTGTAAATGTGGGAGCACACCCTAATGGAATTACAGTGTAAATGTGGGACTACACCCTAATGGAATTACAGTGTAAATGTGGGACTACACCCTAATGGAATTACAACGTAAATGTGGGACTACACCCTAATGGAATTACAGTGTAAATGTGGGACTACACCCTAATGGAATTACAGTGTAAATGTGGGACCACACCCTAATGGAATTACAGTGTAAATGTGGGACTACACCCTAATGGAATTACAGTGTAAATGTGGGACTACACCCTAATGGAATTACAACGTAAATGTGGGACTACACCCTAATGGAATTACAGTGTAAATGTGGGACCACACCCTAATGGAATTACAGTGTAAATGTGGGACCACACCCTAATGGAATTACAGTGTAAATGTGGGACTACACCCTAATGGAATTACAGTGTAAATGTGGGACTACACCCTAATGGAATTACAGTGTAAATGTGGGAGCACACCCTAATGGAATTACAGTGTAAATGTGGGACTACACCCTAATGGAATTACAGTGTAAATGTGGGACCACACCCTAATGGAATTACAGTGTAAATGTGGGACCACACCCTAATGGAATTACAGTGTAAATGTGGGAGCACAACCTAATGGAATTACAGTGTAAATGTGGGACTACACCCTAATGGAATTACAGTGTAAATGTGGGACCACACCCTAATGGAATTACAGTGTAAATGTGGGACTACACCCTAATGGAATTACAGTGTAAATGTGGGACCACACCCTAATGGAATTACAGTGTAAATGTGGGACCACACCCTAATGGAATTACAGTGTAAATGTGGGACCACACCCTAATGGAATTACAGTGTAAATGTGGGACTACACCCTAATGGAATTACAGTGTAAATGTGGGACCACACCCTAATGGAATTACAGTGTAAATGTGGGACTACACTCTAATGGAATTACAGTGTAAATGTGGGACTACACCCTAATGGAATTACAGTGTAAATGTGGGACCACACCCTAATGGAATTACAGTGTAAATGTGGGACCACACCCTAATGGAATTACAGTGTAAATGTGGGACTACACCCTAATGGAATTACAGTGTAAATGTGGGAGCACACCCTAATGGAATTACAGTGTAAATGAGGGACCACACCCTAATGGAATTACAGTGTAAATGTGGGACTACACTCTAATGGAATTACAGTGTAAATGTGGGAGCACACCCTAATGGAATTACAGTGTAAATGTGGGAGCACACCCTAATGGAATTACAGTGTAAATGTGGGACCACACCCTAATGGAATTACAGTGTAAATGTGGGACCACACCCTAATGGAATTGCAGTGTAAATGTGGGACTACACCCAAATGGAATTACAGTGTAAATGTGGGACTACACCCTAATAGAATTACAGTGTAAATGTGGGACTACACCCAAATGGAATTACAGTGTAAATGTGGGACTACACCCTAATGGAATTACAGTGTAAATGTGGGACCACACCCTAATGGAATTACAGTGTAAATGTGGGACTACACCCTAATGGAATTACAGTGTAAATGTGGGAGCACACCCTAATGGAATTACAGTGTAAATGTGGGACCACACCCTAATGGAATTACAGTGTAAATGTGGGAGCACACCCTAATGGAATTGCAGTGTAAATGTGGGAGCACACCCGAATGGAATTACAGTGTAAATGTGGGACTACACCCAAATGGAATTACAGTGTAAATGTGGGACTACACCCTAATGGAATTACAGTGTAAATGTGGGACTACACCCTAATGGAATTACAGTGTAAATGTGGGACTACACCCTAATGGAATTACAGTGTAAATGTGGGAGCACACCCTAATGGAATTACAGTGTAAATGTGGGACCACACCCTAATGGAATTACAGTGTAAATGTGGGACTACACCCTAATGGAATTACAGTGTAAATGTGGGACTACACCCTAATGGAATTACAGTGTAAATGTGGGACTACACTCTAATGGAATTACAATGTAAAAGTGGGAGCACACCCTAATGGAATTACAGTGTAAATGTGGGACTACACCCTAATGGAATTACAGTGTAAATGTGGGACTACACCCTAATGGAATTACAGTGTAAATGTGGGACTACACTCTAATGGAATTACAATGTAAAAGTGGGAGCACACCCTAATGGAATTACAGTGTAAATGTGGGACTACACCCTAATGGAATTACAGTGTAAATGTGGGACTACACCCTAATGGAATTACAGTGTAAATGTGGGACTACACTCTAATGGAATTACAATGTAAATGTGGGAGCACACCCTAATGGAATTACAGTGTAAATGTGGGACTACACCCTAATGGAATTACAGTGTAAATGTGGGACTACACCCTAATGGAATTACAGTGTAAATGTGAGAACCACACCCTAATGGAATTACAGAGTAAATGTGGGAGCACACCCTAATGGAATTACAGTGTAAATGTGGGACTACACCCTAATGGAATTACAGTGTAAATGTGGGACTACACCCTAATGGAATTACAGTGTAAATGTGGGACTACACCCTAATGGAATTACAACGTAAATGTGGGACTACACCCTAATGGAATTACAGTGTAAATGTGGGACTACACCCTAATGGAATTACAGTGTAAATGTGGGACCACACCCTAATGGAATTACAGTGTAAATGTGGGACTACACCCTAATGGAATTACAGTGTAAATGTGGGACTACACCCTAATGGAATTACAACGTAAATGTGGGACTACACCCTAATGGAATTACAGTGTAAATGTGGGACCACACCCTAATGGAATTACAGTGTAAATGTGGGACCACACCCTAATGGAATTACAGTGTAAATGTGGGACTACACCCTAATGGAATTACAGTGTAAATGTGGGACTACACCCTAATGGAATTACAGTGTAAATGTGGGAGCACACCCTAATGGAATTACAGTGTAAATGTGGGACTACACCCTAATGGAATTACAGTGTAAATGTGGGACCACACCCTAATGGAATTACAGTGTAAATGTGGGACCACACCCTAATGGAATTACAGTGTAAATGTGGGAGCACAACCTAATGGAATTACAGTGTAAATGTGGGACTACACCCTAATGGAATTACAGTGTAAATGTGGGACCACACCCTAATGGAATTACAGTGTAAATGTGGGACTACACCCTAATGGAATTACAGTGTAAATGTGGGACCACACCCTAATGGAATTACAGTGTAAATGTGGGACCACACCCTAATGGAATTACAGTGTAAATGTGGGACCACACCCTAATGGAATTACAGTGTAAATGTGGGACTACACCCTAATGGAATTACAGTGTAAATGTGGGACCACACCCTAATGGAATTACAGTGTAAATGTGGGACTACACTCTAATGGAATTACAGTGTAAATGTGGGACTACACCCTAATGGAATTACAGTGTAAATGTGGGACCACACCCTAATGGAATTACAGTGTAAATGTGGGACCACACCCTAATGGAATTACAGTGTAAATGTGGGACTACACCCTAATGGAATTACAGTGTAAATGTGGGAGCACACCCTAATGGAATTACAGTGTAAATGAGGGACCACACCCTAATGGAATTACAGTGTAAATGTGGGACTACACTCTAATGGAATTACAGTGTAAATGTGGGAGCACACCCTAATGGAATTACAGTGTAAATGTGGGAGCACACCCTAATGGAATTACAGTGTAAATGTGGGACCACACCCTAATGGAATTACAGTGTAAATGTGGGACCACACCCTAATGGAATTGCAGTGTAAATGTGGGACTACACCCAAATGGAATTACAGTGTAAATGTGGGACTACACCCTAATAGAATTACAGTGTAAATGTGGGACTACACCCAAATGGAATTACAGTGTAAATGTGGGACTACACCCTAATGGAATTACAGTGTAAATGTGGGACCACACCCTAATGGAATTACAGTGTAAATGTGGGACTACACCCTAATGGAATTACAGTGTAAATGTGGGAGCACACCCTAATGGAATTACAGTGTAAATGTGGGACCACACCCTAATGGAATTACAGTGTAAATGTGGGAGCACACCCTAATGGAATTGCAGTGTAAATGTGGGAGCACACCCGAATGGAATTACAGTGTAAATGTGGGACTACACCCAAATGGAATTACAGTGTAAATGTGGGACTACACCCTAATGGAATTACAGTGTAAATGTGGGACTACACCCTAATGGAATTACAGTGTAAATGTGGGAGCACACCCTAATGGAATTACAGTGTAAATGTGGGACCACACCCTAATGGAATTACAGTGTAAATGTGGGACTACACCCTAATGGAATTACAGTGTAAATGTGGGACTACACCCTAATGGAATTACAGTGTAAATGTGGGACTACACTCTAATGGAATTACAATGTAAAAGTGGGAGCACACCCTAATGGAATTACAGTGTAAATGTGGGACTACACCCTAATGGAATTACAGTGTAAATGTGGGACTACACCCTAATGGAATTACAGTGTAAATGTGGGACTACACTCTAATGGAATTACAATGTAAAAGTGGGAGCACACCCTAATGGAATTACAGTGTAAATGTGGGACTACACCCTAATGGAATTACAGTGTAAATGTGGGACTACACCCTAATGGAATTACAGTGTAAATGTGGGACTACACTCTAATGGAATTACAATGTAAATGTGGGAGCACACCCTAATGGAATTACAGTGTAAATGTGGGACTACACCCTAATGGAATTACAGTGTAAATGTGGGACTACACCCTAATGGAATTACAGTGTAAATGTGAGAACCACACCCTAATGGAATTACAGAGTAAATGTGGGAGCACACCCTAATGGAATTACAGTGTAAATGTGGGACTACACCCTAATGGAATTACAGTGTAAATGTGGGACCACACCCTAATGGAATTACAGTGTAAATGTGGGACAACACCCTAATGGAATTACAGTGTAAACGTGGGACCACACCCTAATGGAATTACAGTGTAAATGTGGGACTACACTCTAATGGAATTACAATGTAAATGTGGGAGCACACCCTAATGGAATTACAGTGTAAATGTGGGACTACACCCTAATGGAATTACAGTGTAAATGTGGGACTACACCCTAATGGAATTACAGTGTAAGTGTGGGACTACACCCTAATGGAATTACAGTGTAAATGTGGGACCAAACCCTAATGGAATTACAGTGTAAATGTGGGACGACACTCTAATGGAATTACAGTGTAAATGTGGGACTACACCCTAATGGAATTACAGTGTAAATGTGGGACCGCACCCTAATGGAATTACAGTGTAAATGTTGGACTACACCCTAATGGAATTACAGTGTAAATGTGGGACCACATCCTAATGGAATTACAGTGTAAATGTGGGACTGCACCCTAATGGAATTACAGTGTAAATGTGGGACTACACCCTAATGGAATTAGTGTAAATGTGGGACTACTCCCTAATGGAATTACAGTGTAAATGTGGGGCTACACCCTAATGGAATTACAGTGTAAATGTGGGACTACACCCTAATGGAATTACAGTGTCAATGTGGGACTACACCCTAATGGAATTACAGTGTGAATGTGGGACTGCACCCTAATGGAATTACAGTGTAAATGTGGGAGCACACCCTAATGGAATTACAGTGTAAATGTGGGACTACACCCTAATGGAATTACAGTGTAAATGTGGGACTACACTCTAATGGAATTACAATGTAAATGTGGGAGCACACCCTAATGGAATTACAGTGTAAATGTGGGACTACACCCTAATGGAATTACAGTGTAAATGTGGGACTACACCCTAATGGAATTACAGTGTAAATGTGGAACTACATCCTAATGGAATTACAGTGTAAATGTGGGACTACACCCTAATGGAATTACAGTGTGAATGTGGGACTGCACCCTAATGGAATTACAGTGTAAATGTGGGACTACACCCTAATGGAATTATAGTGTAAATGTGGGACTACACCCTAATGGAATTACAGTGTAAATGTGGGACTACACTCTAATGGAATTACAATGTAAATGTGGGAGCACACCCTAATGGAATTACTGTGTAAATGTGGGACTACACCCTAATGGAATTACAGTGTAAATGTGGGACTACACCCTAATAGAATTACAGTGTAAATGTGGGAGCACACCCTAATGGAATTGCAGTGTAAATGTGGGACTACACCCTAATGGAATTACAGTGTAAATGTGGGAGCACACCCTAATGGAATTACAGTGTAAATGTGGGACTACACCCTAATGGAATTACAGTGTAAATGTGGGACTACACCCTAATGGAATTACAGTGTAAATGTGGGACCACACCCTAATGGAATTACAGAGTAAATGTGGGAGCACACCCTAATGGAATTGCAGTGTAAATGTGGGACTACACCCTCATGGAATTGCAGTGTAAATGTGGGACTACACCCTAATGGAATTACAGTGTAAATGTGGGAGCACACCCTAATGGAATTACAGTGTAAATGTGGGACTACACCCTAATGGAATTACAGTGTAAATGTGGGACCACACCCTAATGGAATTACAGTGTAAATGTGGGACGACACTCTAATGGAATTACAATGTAAATGTGGGAGCACACCCTAATGGAATTACAGTGTAAATGTGGGACTACACCCTAATGGAATTACAGTGTAAATGTGGGACTACACCCTAATGGAATTACAGTGTAAGTGTGGGACTACACCCTAATGGAATTACAGTGTAAATGTGGGACCAAACCCTAATGGAATTACAGTGTAAACGTGGGACTACACTCTAATGGAATTACAGTGTAAATGTGGGACTACACCCTAATGGAATTACAGTGTAAATGTGGGACCGCACCCTAATGGAATTACAGTGTAAATGTTGGACTACACCCTAATGGAATTACAGTGTA
The DNA here is from genome assembly GCA_037974335.1 of Prionace glauca. Lineage (NCBI taxonomy): Eukaryota > Metazoa > Chordata > Chondrichthyes > Carcharhiniformes > Carcharhinidae > Prionace > Prionace glauca. The sequence goes on from CM075721.1 coordinate 2,785,773, forward strand.
CATGTGGGAGCACACCCTAATGGAATTACAGTGTAAATGTGGGACCACATCCTAATGGAATTACAGTGTAAATGTGGGACCACACCCTAATGGAATTACAGTGTAAATGTGGGACCACACCCTAATGGAATTACACTGCAAATGTGGGACTACACCCTAATGGAATTACCGTGTAAATGTGGGACTACACCCTAATGGAATTAGTGTAAATGTGGGACTACTCCCTAATGGAATTACAGTGTAAATGTGGGGCTACACCCTAATGGAATTACAGTGTAAATGTGGGACTACACCCTAATGGAATTACAGTGTAAATGTGGAACTACACCCTAATGGAATTACAGTGTAAATGTGGGACTACACCCTAATGGAATTACAGTGTAAATGTGGGAGCACACCCTAATGGAATTACAGTGTAAATGTGGGACCACACCCTAATGGAATTACAGTGTAAATGTGGGACCACACCCTAATGGAATTACAGTGTAAATGTTGGACCACACCCTAATGGAATTACAGTGTAAATGTGGGACCACACCCTAATGGAATTACAGTGTAAATGTGGGACTACACTCTAATGGAATTACAGTGTAAATGTGGGACCACACCCTAATGGAATTACAGTGTAAATGTGGGACTACACCCTAATGGAATTGCAGTGTAAATGTGGGACCACACCCTAATGGAATTACAGTGTAAATGTGGGACTACACCCTAATGGAATTACAGTGTAAATGTGGGACCACACCCTAATGGAATTACAGTGTAAATGTGGGACTACACCCTAATGGAATTACAATGTAAATGTGGGACTACACCCTAATGGAATTACAGTGTAAATGTGGGAGCACACCCTAATAGAATTACAGTGTAAATGTGGGACTACACCCTAATGGAATTACAGTGTAAATGTGGGAGCACACCCTAATGGAATTACAGTGTAAATGTGGGAGCACACCCTAATGGAATTACAGTGTAAATGTGGGACTACACCCTAATGGAATTACAGTGCAAATGTGGGACTACACCCTAATGGAATTACAGTATAAATGTGGGACCACACCCTAATGGAATTACAGTGTAAATGTGGGACTACACCCTAATGGAATTACAGTGTAAATGTGGGACTACACCCTAATGGAATTACAGTGTAAATGTGGGACTACACCCTAATGGAATTACAGTGTAAATGTGGGAGCACACCCTAATGGAATTACAGTGTAAATGTGGGACCACACCCTAATGGAATTACAGTGTAAATGTGGGACCACACCCTAATGGAATTACAGTGTAAATGTGGGAGCACACCCTAATGGAATTACAGTGTAAATGTGGGAGCACACCCTAATGGAATTACAGTGTAAATGTGGGACTACACCCTAATGGAATTACAGTGTAAATGTGGGACTACACCCTAATGGAATTACAGTGTAAATGTGGGAGCACACCCTAATGGAATTACAGTGTAAATGTGGGACCACACCCTAATGGAATTACAGTGTAAATGTGGGACCACACCCTAATGGAATTACAATGTAAATGTGGGACCATACCCTAATGGAATTACAGTGTAAATGTGGGAGCACACCCTAATGGAATTACAGTGTAAATGTGGGAGCACACCCTAATGGAATTACAGTGTAAATGTGGGACTACACCCTAATGGAATTACAGTGTAAATGTGGGACTACACCCTAATGGAATTACAGTATAAATGTAGGAGCACACCCTAATGGAATTACAGTGTAAATGTGGGACCACACCCTAATGGAATTACAGTGTAAATGTGGGACTACACCCTAATGGAATTACAGTATAAATGTGGGAGCACACCCTAATGGAATTACAGTGTAAATGTGGGACCACACCCTAATGGAATTACAGTGTAAATGTGGGACTACACCCTAATGGAATTACAGTGTAAATGTGGGACTACACCCTAATGGAATTACAGTGTAAATGTGGGACTACACCCTAATGGAATTACAGTGTAAATGTGGGACTACACCTAATGGAATTACAGTGTAAATGTGGGAGCACACCCTAATGGAATTACAGTGTAAATGTGGGACTACACCCTAATGGAATTACAGTGTAAATGTGGGACTACACCCTAATGGAATTACAGTGTAAATGTGAGAACCACACCCTAATGGAATTACAGTGTAAATGTGGGACTACACCCTAATGGAATTACAGTGTAAATGTGGGACTACACCCTAATGGAATTACAGTGTAAATGTGGGACCACACCCTAATGGAATTACAGTGTAAATGTGGGACTGCACTCTAATGGAATTACAATGTAAATTTGGGAGCACACCCTAATGGAATTACAGTGTAAATGTGGGACTACACCCTAATGGAATTACAGTGTAAATGTGGTACTACACCCTAATGGAATTCCAGTGTAAATGTTGGACTACACTCTAATGGAATTACAGTGTAAATGTGGGACTACACCCTAATGGAATTACAGTGTAAATGTGGGACTACACCCTAATGGAATTACAATGTAAATGTGGGACTACACCCTAATGGAATTACAGTGTAAATGTGGGACCACACCCTAATGGAATTACAGTGTAAATGTGGGAGCACACCCTAATGGAATTACAGTGTAAATGTGGGACCACACCCTAATGGAATTACAGTGTAAATGTGGGACTACACCCTAATGGAATTACAGTGTAAATGTGGGAGCACACCCTAATGGAATTACAGTGTAAATGTGGGACTACACCCTAATGGATTTACAGTGTAAATGTGGGACTACACCCTAATGGAATTACAGTGTAAATGTGGGAGCACACCCTAATGGAATTACAGTGTAAATGTGGGACCACCCCCTAATGGAATTACAGTTTAAATGTGGGACTACACCCTAATGGAATTACAGTGTAAATGTGGGACTACACCCTAATGGAATTACAGTGTAAATGTGGGACTACACCCTAATGGAATTACAGTGTAAATGTGGGAGCACACCCTAATGGAATTACAGTGTAAATGTGAGAACCACACCCTAATGGAATTACAGTGTAAATGTGGGACTACACCCTAATGGAATTACAGTGTAAATGTGGGACTACACCCTAATGGAATTACAGTGTAAATGTGGGAGCACACCCTAATGGAATTACAGTGTAAATGTGGGACCACACCCTAATGGATTTGCAGTGTAAATGTGGGACCACACCCTAATGGAATTACAGTGTAAATGTGGGACCACACCCTAATGGAATTACAGTGCAAATGTGGGACTACACCCTAATGGAATTACAGTATAAATGTGGGACCACACCCTAATGGAATTACAGTGTAAATGTGGGACTACACCCTAATAGAATTACAGTGCAAATGTGGGACCACACCCTAATGGAATTACAGTGCAAATGTGGGACTACACCCTAATGGAATTACAGTATAAATGTGGGACCACACCCTAATGGAATTACAGTGTAAATGTGGGACTACACCCTAATGGAATTACAGTGTAAATGTGGGACCACACCCTAATGGAATTACAGTGTAAATGTGGGACTACACCCTAATGGAATTACAGTGTAAATGTGGGACTACACCCTAATGGAATTACAGTGTAAATGTGGGACCACACCCTAATGGAATTACAGTGTAAATGTGGGACTACACCCTAATGGAATTACAGTGTAAATGTGGGACTACACCCTAATGGAATTACAGTGTAAATGTGGGACTACACCCTAATGGAATTACAGTGTAAATGTGGGAGCACACCCTAATGGAATTACAGTGTAAATGTGGGACTACACCCTAATTGAATTACAGTGTAAATGTGGGACCACACCCTAATGGAATTACAGTGTAAATGTGGGACTACTCCCTAATGGAATTACAGTGTAAATGTGGGACTACACCCTAATGGAATTACAGTGTAAATGTGGGACTACACCCTAATGGAATTACAGTGTAAATGTGGGACCACACCCTAATGGAATTACAGTGTAAATGTGGGACCACACCCTAATGGAATTACAGTGTAAATGTGGGAGCACACCCTAATGGAATTACAGTGTAAATGTGGGACTACACCCTGATGGAATTACAGTGTAAATGTGGGACTACACCCTAATGGAATTACAGTGTAAATGTGGGACTACACTCTAATGGAATTACAGTGTAAATGTGGGAGCACACCCTAATGGAATTACAGTGTAAATGTGAGACTGCACCCTAATGGAATTACAGTGTAAATGTGGGACCACACCCTAATGGAATTACAATGTAAATGTGGGACTACACCCTAATGGAATTACAGTGTAAATGTGGGAGCACACCCTAATGGAATTACAGTGTAAATGTGGGAGCACAGCCTAATGGAATTACAGTGTAAATGTGGGAGCACACCCTAATGGAATTACAGTGTAAATGTGGGACTACACTCTAATGGAATTACAGTGTAAATGTGGGAGCACACCCTAATGGAATTACAGTGTAAATGTGGGACTACACCCTAATGGAATTACAGTGTAAATGTGAGACTACACCCTAATGGAATTACAGTGTAAATGTGGGAGCACACCCTAATGGAATTACAGTGTAAATGTGGGACTACACCCTAATGGAATTACAGTGTAAATGTGAGACTACACCCTAATGGAATTACAGTGTAAATGTGGGAGCACACCCTAATGGAATTACAGTGTAAATGTGGGACTACACCCTAATGGAATTACAGTGTAAATGTGGGACCACACCCTAATGGAATTACAGTGTAAATGTGGGACCACACCCGAATGGAATTACAGTGTAAATGTGGGACTGCACCCTAATGGAATTACAATGTAAATGTGGGACCACACCCTAATAGAATTACAGTGTAAATGTGGGACTACACTCTAATGGAATTACAGTGTAAATGTGGGACTACACTCTAATGGAATTACAGTGTAAATGTGGGACTACACCCTAATGGAATTACAGTGCAAATGTGGGACTACACCCTAATAGAATTACAGTATAAATGTGGGAGCACACCCTAATGGAATTACAGTGTAAATGTGGGACCACACCCTAATGGAATTACAGTGTAAATGTGGGAGCACACCCTAATGGAATTACAGTGTAAATGTGGGACCACACCCTAATGGAATTACAGTGTAAATGTGGGACTACACCCTAATGGAATTACAGTGTAAATGTGGGACCACACCCTAATGGAATTACAGTGTAAATGTGGGAGCACACCCTAATGGAATTACAGTGTAAATGTGGGACTACACCCTAATGGAATTACAGTGTAAATGTGGGAGCACACCCTAATGGAATTACAGTGTAAATGTGGGACTGCACCCTAATGGAATTACAGTGTAAATGTGGAACTACACCCTAATGGAATTACAGTGTAAATGTGGGAGCACACCCTAATGGAATTACAGTGTAAATGTGGGACTACACCCTAATGGAATTACAGTGTAAATGTCGGACTACACCCTAATGGAATTACAGTGTAAATGTGGGGGCACACATGAGTTTGCACATTCTCCCCATCTCTGCATGGGTTTCATCCAGGTCTCTGCCCGTTGAAGTGGTGGAGGCTGCCTCGCTAAATATTTTTAAGAAACGGGTTGATGGGTTTTTTATAAGAGAGGGGATTAAGGGTTATGGGGAGAAGGCGGGAAGGTGGAGCTGAGTCACGACAGATCAGCCATGATCTTATTGAATGGCGGGGCAGGCTCGAAGGGCCAGATGGCCTACTCCTGCTCCTATTTCTTATGTTCTTATGTTCTTATGTCTCCTCCCACAGTCCAAAGACATGCGGGTTAGGTTGATTGGCCGTGCTAAATTGTCCCTTAACATCCCGAGATGTGTCGGTTTCAGGGGTTAGTGGGGTTTTGGCGATAGGGGAAGCTATGCTGTCAGAGAGTTGATGCAGATATGGAGGCTCCCTCTGCATGGGAGGGAATTCGAGATGATTGTTCGAGATTTCAGTACTTTCCACAGAATCAGCCCTGCCACTTTCTTACAATCTTATTGATTTAATTAGTCAAATAGTTAATAATTTGCACAGAAGATGTAATGGAAGGTTGTATTCACCTACCTTGGGGAAAATGAAGAAAATTCACCAAGTACCAGAGGTTGACGGGACATGAGAACAAGCTCCCTGTGATAAATCTTGAATTTGATTTTGATGTATTACTGGCACATGTACCTATTTACCCGTTCCACCAGAACTCTGGTCTCGGATCAATTCAGGTGGAGACTGTTCCAACGTTCCAACAATGCTGCCAATTCCCCATGCAATGGAACCACTCCTTAGAATCGTACACTGCAGAAAGACATCCAGTCTACACTGACCACAATCCGTCGGTGCCGAGATCTGTTGGTGCCGGTCCGTCAGTGCTGATCTAACAGTGCCTTACTCTCATACCCACTGCATAGCAACAGTCTGCATCTGAAAGCAAAATACTTCAGATCACAGAGTCTCGACAGTGCAGAAGGAGGTCATTTGGCCCATTGAGTCTGCACCTACCACAATCCCTCGCAAGTCCTATCCCAAAACGTCTGTGCATTTACCCTAGCTATTTCCCCAGACCGTAAGGGTCAATTTTAGCATGGCCAATCCACCTAATCGGCACATCTTTGGGCTGTGGGAGGAAACCGGATCACCCTGAGGAAACCCAGGCACACACGAGGAGAATGTGCGAACTCCACACAGACAGTTGGGAATCGAACCCGGATCCCTGGCGCTGTGAGGTAGCAGTGCTAACCCACTGTGTCACCGTGCCCCCGGGAATCGAACCCGGATCCCTGGCGCTGTGAGGTAGCAGTGCTAACCACCGTGCCACCCCCAGTTGGGGTCTGAAACAAAGACAGAAAATATTGGAAAATCTCAGATGTCTGAAAGCATTTGTGGGGTTCCAGTCTCTCTCCACCGATGTTGTCAGACCTGCTGAGATTTTCCAGCAAGTTTCTGTTGGTGTGGCCCCCTTAATCTGTTCCTCAAACTCCAAACAGGACCACAGGCTCCACTCGATCTATAATGACCCGAGGAAGGAATTCGGTGCAGAACACCCCCAGTTCTGGACTGCGATTCACTCAGTCCTCCCACTCAAATCCTGCATTAAAAGTTCAAACCTGGAACTTTGGAAGGATTCATTTAAAAACTTGAATCCAGTGAAACTCTCTCACCGTGTCAAAGGTATCACTCCAATAACGGGTCTTTTTGTGTTTGGTTTATTTCAGGAATGCAGAAATCCTTGTTGTGTGGCAGAAACCTGTAAACTCAAACCTACTGCCAAATGTTCGATGGGAGCCTGCTGTAAGGACTGCCAAGTGAGTTTATATTGGACCTCCCTGCTCTCCAGGAGATTACAGCACCATACCTTTCATTAACAGGGGCATCGATCGAGAGGCCAGGGGATGAATGTGAAACTTGTACATTGCATTGATCAAGCCCCCACTTTGAGAATTGCACCTAGTTCTGGCTGCCACGCCTGAGGGAAGTTGTGAATGTACGAATAATAGATAAAAGGGCTCCTCACGACAAAGAGCACATTTCCAACCCCGATCTGAAATTGGAAATGTCTATTTTCAGAGAAGGGAAGGTAGATATGGAAATGAAGGCTGTGTCTTGTAGCTCAGGGGCGCTGGTTTTAGAAATTGTTCTTACTGGACAGAGAATAGGCACTGTTCAGTCCAAAAGCACGAGGCTCGGATCACTTCTTTCAGAGTTCTACATTGGACACAGCTAGACTATTGCTCTGTGCTAGACTATTGCCCACTGCTCTGGTCAACACTGTAAAAATATTGTTTTTTTTATCATGCCAGGGACCCGGGACAGCACGGTGACACAGTGATTAGCACTGCTGTCTCACAGTGCCAGGGACCCGGGGCAGCACGGTGACACAGTGATTAGCACTGCTGTCTCACAGCGTCAGGGACCCGGGGCAGCACGGTGACACAGTGATTAGCACTGCTGTCTCACAGTGCCAGGGACCCGGGGCAGCAAGGTGATACAGTAATTAGCACTGCTGTCTCACAGTGCCAGGGACCCGGGGCAGCACGGTGACACAGTGATTAGCACTGCTGTCTCACAGCGTCAGGGACCCGGGGCAGCACGGTGACACAGTGATTAGCACTGCTGTCTCACAGTGCCAGGGACCCGGGGCAGCACGGTGACACAGTGATTAGCACTGCTGTCTCACAGTGCCAGGGACCCGGGGCAGCAGGGTGACACAGTGATTAGCACTGCTGTCTCACAGTGCCAGGGACCCGGGGCAGCACGGTGACACAGTGATTAGCACTGCTGTCTCACAGTGCCAGGGACCCGGGGCAGCACGGTGACACAGTGATTAGCACTGCTGTCTCACAGTGCCAGGGACCCGGGGCAGCACGGTGACACAGTGATTAGCACTGCTGTCTCACAGTGCCAGGGACCCGGGGCAGCACGGTGACACAGTGATTAGCACTGCTGTCTCACAGTGCCAGGGACCCGGGGCAGCACGGTGACACAGTGATTAGCACTGCTGTCTCACAGCGTCAGGGACCCGGGGCAGCACGGTGACACAGTGATTAGCACTGCTGTCTCACAGTGCCAGGGACCCGGGGCAGCACGGTGACACAGTGATTAGCACTGCTGTCTCACAGTGCCAGGGACCCGGGGCAGCACGGTGACACAGTGATTAGCACTGCTGTCTCACAGTGCCAGGGACCCGGGGCAGCACGGTGACACAGTGATTAGCACTGCTGTCTCACAGTGCCAGGGACCCGGGGCAGCACGGTGACACAGTGATTAGCACTGCTGTCTCACAGTGCCAGGGACCCGGGGCAGCACGGTGACACAGTGATTAGCACTGCTGTCTCACAGTGCCAGGGACCCGGGGCAGCACGGTGACACAGTGATTAGCACTGCTGTCTCACAGTGCCAGGGACCCGGGGCAGCACGGTGACACAGTGATTCACAGTGCTGTCTCACAGCGCCAGGTACCCGGGGCAGCACAGTGACATAGTGATTAGCACTGCTGTCTCACAGTGCCAGGGACCCGGGGCAACAAAGTGACACAGTGATTAGCACTGCTGTCTCACAGTGCCAGGGACCCAGGGCAGCACGGTGCCACAGTGATTAGCACTGCTGTCTCACAGTGCCAGGGACGCGGGGCAGCACGGTGACACAGTGATTAGCACTGCTGTCTCACAGTGCCAGGGACCCGGGGCAGCACGGTGACACAGTGATTCACACTGCTGTCTCACAGTGCCAGGGACCCGGGGCAGCACGGTGACACAGTGATTAGCACTGCTGTCTCACAGTGCCAGGGACCCGGGGCAGCACAGTGACACAGTGATTAGCACTGCTGTCTCACAGTGCCAGGGACCCGGGGCAGCACGGTGACACAGTGATTCACACTGCTGTCTCACAGTGCCAGGGACCCGGGGTAGCGCGGTGACACAGTGATTAGCACTGCTGTCTCACAGTGCCAGGGACACGGGACAGCACGGTGACACAGTGATTAGCACTGCTGTCTCACAGTGCCAGGGACACGGGGCAGCACGGTGACACAGTGATTAGCACTGCTGTCTCACAGTGCCAGGGACACGGGGCAGCACGGTGACACAGTGATTAGCACTGCTGTCTCACAGTGCCAGGGACACGGGGCAGCACGGTGACACAGTGATTCACACTGCTGTCTCACAGTGCCAGGGACACGGGGCAGCACGGTGACACAGTGATTAGCACTGCTGTCTCACAGTGCCAGGGACACGGGGCAGCACGGTGACACAGTGATTCACACTGCTGTCTCACAGTGCCAGGGACCCGGGGCAGCACGGTGACACAGTGATTAGCACTGCTGTCTCACAGTGCCAGGGATCCGGGGCAGCACGGTGACACAGTGATTAGCACTGCTGTCTCACAGAGCCAGGGACCCGGGGCAGCATGGTGACACAGTGATTAGCACTGCTGTCTCACAGTGCCAGGGACCCGGGGCAGCACGGTGACACAGTGATTAGCACTGCTGTCTCACAGTGCCAGGGACCCGGGGCAGCACGGTGACACAGTGATTAGCACTGCTGTCTCACAGTGCCAGGGATACGGGGCAGCACGGTGACACAGTGGTTAGCACTGCTGTCTCACAGTGCCAAGGACACGGGGCAGCACGGTGACACAGTGATTCACACTGCTGTCTCACAGTGCCAGGGACACGGGGCAGCACGGTGACACAGTGACTAGCACTGCTGTCTCACAGTGACAGGGATACGGGGCAGCACGGTGACACAGTGACTAGCACTGCTGTCTCACAGTGCCAGGGACCCGGGGCAGCACGGTGACACAGTGATTAGCACTGCTGTCTCACAGTGCCAGGGACCCGGGGCAGCACGGTGACACAGTGATTCACACTGCTGTCTCACAGTGCCAGGGACCCGGGGCAGCACGGTGACAAAGTGATTAGCACTGCTGTCTCACAGTGCCATGGACCCAGGGCAGCACGGTGACACAGTGATTAGCACTGCTGTCTCACAGTGCCAGGGACACGGGGTAGCACGGTGACACAGTGATTAGCACTGCTGTCTCACAGTGCCAGGGACCCGGGGCAGCACGGTGACACAGTGATTAGCACTGCTGTCTCACTGTGCCAGGGACCCGGGGCAGCACGGTGACACAGTGATTAGCACTGCTGTCTCACAGTGCCAGGGACCCGGGGCAGCACGGTGACACAGTGATTAGCACTGCTGTCTCACAGCATCAGGGACCCGGGGCAGCACGGTGACACAGTGATTAGCACTGCTGCCTCACAGTGCCAGGGACCCGGGGCAGCACGGTGACACAGTGATTAGCACTGCTGTCTCACAGTGCCAGGGACCCGGGGCAGCACGGTGACACAGTGATTCACACTGCTGTCTCACAGTGCCAGGGACCCGGGGCAGCACGGTGACACAGTGATTAGCGCTGCTGTCTCATAGCACCAGGGACACAGGGCAGCACGGTGACACAGTGATTCACACTGCTGTCTCACAGTGCCAGGGACCCGGGGCAGCACGGTGACACAGTGATTCACACTGCTGTCTCACAGTGCCAGGGACCCGGGGCAGCACGGTGACACAGTGATTAGCACTGCTGTCTCCCAGTGCCAGGGACCCGGGGCAGCACGGTGACACAGTGATTCACACTGCTGTCTCACAGTGCCAGGGACCCGGGGCAGCACGGTGACACACTGATTAGCACTGCTGTCTCCCAGTGCCAGGGACCCGGGGCAGCACGGTGACACAGTGATTCACACTGCTGTCTCACAGTGCCAGGGACCCGGGGCAGCACGGTGACACAGTGATTAGCACTGCTGTCTCACAGTGCCAGGGACCCGGGGCAGCACGGTGACACAGTGATTAGCACTGCTGTCTCCCAGTGCCAGGGACCCGGGGCAGCACGGTGACACAGTGATTCACACTGCTGTCTCACAGTGCCTGGGACCCGGGGCAGCACGGTGACACAGTGATTAGCACTGCTGTCTCACAGTGCCAGGGACCCGGGGCAGCATGGTGACACAGTGATTAGCACTGCTGTCTCACCGTTCCAGGGACCCGGGGCAGCACAGTGACACAGTGATTAGCACTGCTGTCTCACAGTGCCAGGGACCCGGGGCAGCACGGTGACACAGTGATTCGCGTTGCTGTCTCACAGTGCCCGGGACCCGGGGCAGCACGGTGACACAGTGATTAGCACTGCTGTCTCACAGTGCCATGGACCTGGGGCAGCATGGTGACACAGTGATTAGCACTGCTGTCTCACAGTGCCAGGGACCCGGGGCAGCACGGTGACACAGTGATTAGCACTGCTGTCTCACAGTGCCAGGGACCCGGGACAGCACGGTGACACAGTGATTAGCACTGCTGTCTCACAGTGCCAGGGACCCAGGGCAGCACGGTGACACAGTGATTAGCACTGCTGTCTCACAGTGCCAGGGACCCGGGGCAGCACGGTGATACAGTGATTAGCACTGCTGTCTCACAGTGCCAGGGACCCGGGGCAGCACGGTGACACAGTGATTAGCACTGCTGTCTCACAGTGCCAGGGACCCGGGGCAGCACGGTGACACAGTGATTAGCACTGCTGTCTCACAGTGCCAGGGACCCGGGGCAGCACGGTGAAACAGTGATTAGCGCTGCTGTCTCACAGTGCCAGGGACCCGGGGCAGCACGGTGACACAGTGATTAGCACTGTTGTCTCACAGTGCCAGGGACCCGGGGCAGCACGGTGACACAGTGATTAGTACTGCTGTCTCACAGTGCCAGGGACCCGGGGCAGCACGGTGACACAGTGATTAGCACTGCTGTCTCACAGTGCCAGGGACCCGGGGCAGCACGGTGACACAGTGATTAGCACTGCTGTCTCACAGTGCCAGGGACCCGGGGCAGCACGGTGACACAGTGATTAACATAGAACATAGAACATCGAACATAGAACATTACAGCGCAGAACAGGCCCTTCGGCCCACGATGTTGCGCCGACCAGTTACAAAACAATGACCCACTAGCCTAAACCAATCCCTTTTCATCCATAAACCTATCCACAGATCTCTTAAATGTCCCCAAACTAGGTGCATTTACAACTGCAGCTGGCAGGGCATTCCAGTCCCTCACCACCCTCTGGGTAAAGAACCTACCCCTGACATCTGTCCTATAACTACCCCCCCTTAATTTAAAGTCGTGCCCCCTCGTGCTAGCTTTCTCCATCTTAGGAAAAAGGCTATCACTATTTACCCTGTCTAAACCTCTAATCATCTTATATGTTTCAATGAGATCCCCTCTTAGCCGCCTTCTTTCCAGCGAAAACAACCCCAAATCTCTCAGTCTCTCCTCATAGGATCTCTCCTCCATACCAGGCAACATCCTGGTAAACCTCCTCTGCACCCTCTCCAAAGCCTCTACATCCTTCCTGTAATGTGGGGACTAGAACTGCACACAAAACTCCAAGTGTGGCCGCACCAGAGATGTGTACAGTTGCATCATGACGCTGCGACTCCTAAATTCAATCCCCCTACCAATAAACGCCAAAACTCCGTATGCCTTCTTAACAACCTTATCTACTTGATTCCCAACTTTCAGGGATCTATGTACACATACACCTAGATCCCTCTGCTCCTCCACACTATTCAAAGTCCTCCCGTTAGCACTATACTCAACACATCTGTTATTCCTACCGAAATGAATTACCTCACACTTCTCCACATTAAACTCCATCCGCCACCTCTCAGCCCAGCTCTGCAACCTTTCTAAGTCATCCTGCAAACTATGACACCCTTCCTCACAATCTACCACACCTCCGACTTTGGTGTCATCAGCAAATTTACTAATCCACCCAACTATACCCTCATCCAGATCATTAATAAAAATTACAAACAGCAGTGGCCCCAAAACAGATCCCTGAGGCACACCACTTGTAACCGAACTCCATGACGAATATTTCCCATCAACCACCACTCTCTGTCTCCTATCTGCTAGCCAATTCCTGATCCAATTACCTAGATCACCCCCAATCCCATACATCTGCATTTTCTGCAGAAGCCTACCATGGTGAACCTTATCAAACGCCTTGCTAAAATCCATATACACCACATCAACTGCCTTACCCCTGTCCACCTCTTTGGTCACTTTCTCAAAGAACTCGATAAGGTTAGTAAGAACATAACATAAGAACATAAGAAATAGGAGCAGGAGTAGGCCATCTGGCCCTTCGAGCCTGCCCCGCCATTCAATAAGATCATGGCTGATCTGTCGTGACTCAGCTCCACCTTCCCGCCCTCTCCCCATAACCCTTAATCCCTTCTCTTATCAAAAACCCATCAACCCGTTTCTTAAAAATATTTAGCGAGGCAGCCTCCACCACTTCAACGGGCAGAGAATTCCAGATATTCACCACCCTTTGAGTGAAGAAGTTCCTCCTCAACTCTGTTCTAAACCGCCCCCCCTTTATCTTGAGGCTGTGCCCCCTAGTCCTACTGTCTTTTTTGAGCGGGAACAGTCTCTCCACCTCTATCCTATCCATCCCATTCATCATCTTATACGTCTCAATGAGATCTCCCCTCATTCTTCTAAACTCTAACGAGTACAAGCCTAGTTTATTCAGCCTCTCCTCATAGCTCAATCCCCTCAACTCCGGTATCAGCCGAGTAAACCTCCTCTGCACTCCCTCCAGGGCCAAAATATCCTTGCGCAGGTGCGGCGCCCAAAACTGCACACAGTACTCCAGCTGCGGCCTCACCAATGCCCTATACAGCCGCAGCAAGACCTCCCTACTTTTATATTGAATCCCCTTCGCTATGAAGGCCAGCATCCCATTCGCCTTCCTGACCACCTGCTGCACCTGCAAGCTGGGTTTTTGCGACTCATGCACAAGGACCCCGAGGTCCCTCTGCACCGTCGCCTGCTGCAGTTTTTCGCCCCGTAAGTAATAGTCCTTCCTACCATTCCTCCTACCAAAGTGGACCACCTCACACTTGCCAACATTAAATTCCATTTGCCATTTCCTGGCCCATTCGCCCAGCCTATCTAGATCCTTCTGCAGACTCTCCACACCCTCCGCACAATTTGCCTTTCCCCCAATCTTGGTGTCATCAGCAAATTTCGACACCCTACACTCGGTTCCCTCCTCCAGATCATCTATATAAATGGTAAATAGCTGAGGCCCCAGCACCGACCCCTGGGGCACCCCACTAGTCACCAACCGCCAATCCGAATAGCATCCATTGACCCCCACTCTCTGCCTCCTATTTGACAACCAATCCTCTATCCACGCTAACACCCTACCCCCAACTCCATGTCCCCTGACCTTCTGCAATAACCTCTTGTGAGGTACCTTGTCAAACGCCTTCTGAAAATCCAGAAAGACCACATCCACCGGCTCTCCTCCATCCACTGCCCTAGACACATCCTCATAGAACTCCAGTAAATTTGTCAGACACGACTTCCCTTTAATGAAACCGTGTTGCGTCCGCCCTATCAAGCAATTCCCCTCAAGATGCCTCGCTATTTCCTCCTTAATGACGGTTTCTAACATTTTACCTACCACAGACATTAAACTAACCGGCCTATAATTCCCCGCCTTTTGCCTGCCACCCTTCTTAAACAACGGCGTAACATTAGCCGTTTTCCAATCTTCCGGCACTTCCCCGGAATCCAGCGACGTCTGGAAAATAACCACCAAGGCATCCACTATCACCTCCGCCATTTCTTTCAGAACCCTCGGATGCATTCCATCCGGTCCTGGGGACTTGTCCACAATCAGCCCCTCCAGTCTGTCGAGCACCACCTCTCTAGTAACAGGTGGTGCTCGACAGACTGGAGGGGCTGATTGTGGACAAGTCCCCAGGACCGGATGGAATGCATCCGAGGGTTCTGAAAGAAATGGCGGAGGTGATAGTGGATGCCTTGGTGGTTATTTTCCAGACGTCGCTGGATTCCGGGGAAGTGCCGGAAGATTGGAAAACGGCTAATGTTACGCCGTAAGGCAGTAAGGCACGACCTACCCGCTACAAAACCATGCTGACTGTCTCTAATCAACTCATTACTCTCCAAATAACTATAAATCCTGTCTCTAATAATCCTTTCCAAAACTTTACCCACCACAGAAGTAAGACTCACCGGTCTATAATTCCCAGGGAAGTCCCTTCTCCCCTTCTTAAACAATGGGACAACATTTGCTGTCCTCCAATCTTCTGGTACTATACCAGAGACTAACGACGACCTGAAGATCAGAGCCAGAGGCTCCGCAATCACCCCTCTTGCCTCCCAAAGAATCCTAGGGTAAATCCCATCCGGACCAGGGGACTTATTTATTTTCAATCCCTCTAAAATATCCAGCACATCCCCCGTATCAACTGCAATACTATCTATTACACACCCCTGCACCCCAGTGTCCTCCTCAGCTACATTCATGTCCCCTTGCGTGAACACCAAAGAGAAATATTGGTTCAACGCCTCTCCAATCTCCTCCGGTTCCACACACAACTTCCCTCTACTGTCTGTAACTGGCCCTAATCTTGTCCTAACCAACCTTCTGTTCTTGACATACCTGTAAAACGCCTTAGGATTCTCCTTAATCCTATCAGCCAAAATCATCTCATGTCCTCTTTTAGCCCTTCTTAACTCCCTCTTCAACTCCCTCCTAGCCAATCTAAAACTTTCTAATGCACTACCTGAGCCCTCAAGCCTCATCCGAACATAAGCCTCCTTTTTCTTCCTAACCAACGAATCAACTTTTTTGGTGCACCACGGTTCCCTGGGCCTACCAAATCCTCCTTGCCTGACAGGGATATACCTATCACAGACCCGCAATAGCTGCTCCTTGAAAAATCTCCACATCTCGGATGTTCCCAGTCCCTGTAATCTCCCATTCCAACCAATGCTTCCTAATTCTCTCCTAATAGCCTCATAATTACCCTTCCCCCAGCTGAAACTACTGACCCGAGGTTCGTGCCTATCCCTTTCCATCACTAAGGTGAACGTAATCGAATTGTGATCACTATCCCCAAACTGTACACCAACTTCCAAGTCTAGCACCTGGTCTGGCTCATTACCGAGCACCAAATCCAATATAGCCTCACCTCTCGTCGGTCTATCTACATACTGAGTCAAAAAACCTTCCTGCACACTTTGAACAAAAACTGACCCCTCTAACGAGCCAGAGCTGTAGCAATTCCAATCTACATGAGTAAAGTTAAAGTCCCCCATAACAATTACCCTATTACTTTCACTCCTAACAAGGATCGTCTCCGCAATCCTTTCCTCAACCTCTCTAGAACTTTTTGGAGGTCTATAAAAGACTCCCAACAGGGTGACCTCTCCTCTCCTATTTCTAATCTCCGCCCATATTACCTCAACAGACAAGTCCTCGTCAAACTTCCTCTCTGACACTGAGATACAGTCCTTGACCAATAATGCTACCCCACCCCCCCTTCTACCTCCTTGTCTACTCCGACTAAAGCACTTGTACCCCGGGACCTGCAACATCCATTCCTGACCCTGCTCTATCCAAGTCTCTGAAATGGCCACAACATCGAAGTCCCAGGTACTGATCCACGCTGCAAGTTCATCCACTTTATTGCGAATACTCCTCGCATTAAAGTATACGCATTTCAAACCGCATTCCAAACCTCTTCCGCCCCTCCCCCACAATGCCGTGCATTGCAGTCCCCATCTACGCCCCTCTCACTTTCACCCCCTCTACTCAGGATCCCACCCCCCCTCTGAATCAGTTTAAACCACTCCGCATAACCTTCACAAATTTACCCCCCAGGATATTTGTTCCCCTTTGGTTCAGGTGAATCCCATCCCTCTGATAAAGGTCCCACCTTCCCCAGAACGAGCCCCAATTGTTCAAGTACTTAAACCCCTCCCTCCTGCACCATCCCCTCAGCCACGAGTTCAAGCTTTCCCTCCCTCTATTCCTCTCTAGCACTGCTGTCTCACAGTGCCAGGGACCCGGGGCAGCACGGTGACACAGTGATTAGCAGTGCTGTCTCACAGTGCCAGGGACCCGGGGCAGCACGGTGACACAGTGATTAGCACTGCTGTCTCACAGTGCCAGGGACCCGGGGCAGCACGGTGACACAGTGATTAGCACTGCTGTCTCACAGTGCCAGGGACCCGGGGCAGCACGGTGACACAGTGATTAGCACTGCTGTCTCACAGTGCCAGGGACCCGGGGCAGCACGGTGACACAGTGATTCACACTGCTGTCTCACAGTGCCAGGGACCCGGGGCAGCACGGTGACACAGTGATTAGCACTGCTGACTCACAGTGCCAGGGACCCGGGGCAGCACGGTGACGCAGTGATTAGCACTGCTGTCTCACAGTGCCAGGGACCCGGGGCAGCACGGTGACGCAGTGATTAGCACTGCTGTCTCACAGTGCCAGGGACCCGGGGCAGCACGGTGACACAGTGATTAGCACTGCAGTCTCACAGTGCCAGGGACCCGGGGCAGCACGGTGACACAGTGATTCACACTGCTGTCTCACAGTGCCAGGGACCCGGGGTAGCACGGTGACACAGTGATTAGCACTGCTGTCTCACAGTGCCAGGGACCCGGGGCAGCACGGTGATACAGTGATTAGCACTGCTGTCTCACAGTGCCAGGGACCCGGGGCAGCACGGTGACACAGTGATTAGCACTGCTGTCTCACAGTGCCAGAGACATAGACATAGAACATTGAACATAGAACATTACAGCACAAACAGGCCCTTCGGCCCTCGAGTTGCGCCGATCACATCAACCCCACCAATCTATAGACATACCTATAACCCCCAATCCCATTAAACCCCATCTACTCATCCAGAAGTCTTTTAAAAGACCCCAGCAAGTTCGCCTCCACCACCGATGACGGCAGCCGATTCCATTCACTCACCACCCTCTGAGTGAAAAACTTACCCCTAACATCACCTCTGAACTTCCCTCCCTGTACCTTAAATCTGTGTCCTCTCGTAGCGACCATTTCAACCCGGGGAAATAGCTTCTGAGAGTCCACCCTATCTATTCCTCTCAACATTTTATAAACTTCTATCAGGTCGCCTCTCAACCTTCGCCTCTCCAGGGAAAAGAGTCCCAGCTCCCTCAACCTATCTTCATAAGGCATGCCTCCCAGTCCAGGCAACATCCTTGTAAATCTCCTCTGCACCCTTTCAATAGCTTCTACATCTTTGTTATAGTGAGGCGACCAGAACTGCGCACAGTACTCCAAATGAGGCCTGACAAGGGTCTTATAAAGTTGCAGCATTACCTCCCGACTCCTAAACTCAATCCCTCGATTAATGAAGGCCAGTACACCATACGCCTTCTTGACCACCTCCTCCACCTGCGAGGCCGATTTAAGAGTCCTGTGGACCCAGACCCCTAGGTCCTTCTGCTCTTCAACACTACTCAGACTCCTGCCCTTGATAGTGTACTCGTTCATCCCGTTAGTTCTGCCAAAATGAACGACTACACATTTATCCGCATTGAAGTCCATCTGCCCCTTCTCCGCCCAGTCCTGCATCCTATCTATGTCCTGCTGCAACTTTTGACATCCTTCCAGACCATCCACAACACCACCGACCTTCGTGTCATCAGCGAACTTGCTAACCCATCCCTCCACTTCCTCATCCAGATCATTTATGAAAATGACAAACAGCAAGGGTCCCAGAACAGATCCCTGGGGCACCCCACTGGTGACTGACCTCCATTCCGAAAAAGACCCATCCACTACCACTCTCTGCCTTCTGCAGGCAAGCCAGTTCTGGATCCACAAGGCCAAAGGCCCTTGGATCCCATGCCCTCTCACCTTCTCAAGAAGTCTTGCATGGAGGACCTTATCAAACGCCTTGCTGAAGTCCATGTACACTACGTCCATGGCACTTCCTTCGTCAATGTGTTCAGTCACATTATCGAAGAACTCAACTAGGCTCGTAAGGCACGACCTGCCCTTGACAAATCCATGCTGACTATTCCTGATCATGTCAAACCTCTCCAAATGTTCGTAAATCTTGTCCCTCAGAAGCCTCTCCATCAGCTTACCAACCACTGAGGTCAGACTCACCGGGCGGTAATTTCCCGGGCTATCTCTGTTCCCTTTCTTGAAAATAGGGACTACATCCACAATCCTCCAATCTTCCGGAACCTCTCCCGTCTCCATTGACAACGCAAAGATCATCGCCAAGGGCTCTGAAATCACTTCCCTGGCCTCCCACAGTATCCTGGGGTACATCCCATCTGGTCCCGGCGACTTATCTATTTTGATAGAATTCAAAAGTTCCTCCTTAATGTCCACGTACTCAATCTTTTCCATCTGCTGCAAATCCATAGCAAGATCTCCCAGATCAGCTTCCACCGTGAATACTGAGGCAAAGTACAAATAGGTGGCCTTGTTATCGAGGTGTTCCAGTTGAGTGCAGAGCCAGGGAGTGGACCTGTTGCGACAGTAGGCGAACTATAGTCAATGAAATGAGATAGAGAATCCGGTGAACTGGTGCGGTGACAATAATCTCTCCCTCAATGTCAGCAAAACAAAGGAGATTGTCATCGACTTCAGGCAGCGAAAAGGAGAACATGCCCCTGAACACATCAACAGGGTCAAAGTAGAAAGGGTCGAGAGCTTCAAGTTTCTAGATATCCAGATCACCAACAACCTGTCCCCCCCAGTGCCAACACAATAGTTAAGAAAGAACATAAGAACATAAGAAATAGGAGCAGGAGTCGGCCATCTGGCCCTTCGAGCCTGCCCCGCCATTCAATAAGATCATGGCTGATCTGTCGTGACTCAGCTCCACCTTCCCGCCCTCTCCCCATAACCCTTAATCCCCTCTCTTATCAAAAACCCATCAACCCGTTTCTTAAAAATATTTAGCGAGGCAGCCTCCACCACTTCAACGGGCAGAGAATTCCAGAGATTCACCACCCTTTGAGTGAAGAAGTTCCTCCTCAACTCCGTTCTAAACCGCCTCCCCTTTACCTTGAGGCTGTGCCCCCTAGTCCTACTGTCTTTTTTGAGCGGGAACAGTCTCTCCACCTCTATCCTATCCATCCCATTCATCATCTTATACGTCTCAATGAGATCTCCCCTCATTCTTCTAAACTCTAACGAGTACAAGCCTAGTTTATTCAGCCTCTCCTCATAGCTCAATCCCCTCAACTCCGGTATCAGCCTAGTAAACCTCCTCTGCACTCCCTCCAGGGCCAAAATATCCTTGCGCAGGTGCGGCGACCAAAACTGCACACAGTACTCCAGCTGCGGCCTCACCAATGCCCTATACAGCTGCAGCAAGACCTCCCTACTTTTATATTCAATCCCCCTCGCTATGAAGGCCAGCATCCCATTCGCCTTCCTGACCACCTGCTGCACCTGCAAGCTGGGTTTTTGCGACTCATGCACAAGGACCCCGAGGTCCCTCTGCACCGTCGCCTGCTGCAGTTTTTCGCCACGTAAGTAATAGTCCTTCCTACCATTCCTCCTACCAAAGTGGACCACCTCACACTTGCCAACATTAAATTCCATTTGCCATTTCCTGGCCCATTCGCCCAGCCTATCTAGATCCTTCTGCAGACTCTCCACACCCTCCTCACAATTTGCCTTTCTCCCAATCTTGGTGTCATCAGCAAATTTCGACACCCTGCACTCGGTTCCCTCCTCCAGATCATCTATATAAATGGTAAATAGCTGAGGCCCTAGCACTGAACCCTGGGGCACCCCACTAGTCACCAACCGCCAATCCGAATAGCATCCATTGACCCCCACTCTCTGCCTCCTATTTGACAACCAATCCTCTATCCACGCTAACACCCTACCCCCAACTCCATGTCCCCTGACCTTCTGCAATAACCTCTTCCACTTTCTAAGGATGAGAGATTAGCTGACACCAGTATATAGTCCAACAGATTTAATTAAAATCACAGGCTTTCAAATTGCTGCTCCTTCATCAGGTGAAGTGGAGAGAGGTGTGCTGGCAAAGAACATATAGGCAGAGTTATGATAGCCCTCCACTCACATGGAGCCAGAGGAAATGGGTGAGGTATTAAATGAGTACTTTGTGTCAGTATTCAACAAAGAGAAGGACTTAGTGGATGATGAGTCTGGGAAAGGATGTGTAGATCGTTTGAGTCATGTTGAGATCAAAAAGGAGAGATTGGGGTCCTTGAGAAACATTAATGTAGACAAGTCCCCAGGGCCAGATGGGATGTACCCCAGAATACTGAGAGAGACAAGGGAGGAAATTGCTGGGACCTGAGGAGGAATCTTTGTATCCTCACTGGCTACAGGGGAAGTCCCAGAGGATTGGAGAATAGCCAATGTTGTTCCTTTGTTTAAGAAGGGTAGCAAGAATAATCCAGGTAATTACAGGCCGGTGAGCCTTACATCAGTGGTAGGGAAATTATTGGAGAGGATTCATCGAGACAGGATTCACCCCCACTTGGAAATAAGTGAACGTATTAGTGAGAGGCAACATGGTTTTGTGAAGGGGAGGTTGTGTCTCACGAACTTGATTGAGCTTTTTGATGAAGATGATTGCTGAGGGTAGGGGAGTGGATGTTGTCTACATGGATTTCAGTAAGGCCTTTGACAAGGTCCCTCAGGAAAGAAGCTCTAATACAGACAGGAAATACACAGTAAATGGTCAAACACTTTAGAGTATTGATAGGCAGAGGGATCTGGGTGTACAGGTACACAGAGTATTGATAGGCAGAGGGATCTGGGTGTACAGGTACACAGAGTATTGATAGGCAGAGGGATCTGGGTGTACAGGTACACAGAGTATTGATAGGCAGAGGGATCTGGGTGTACAGGTACACAGGTCACTGAAAGTGGCAATGCGGGTGGAGAAGGTAGTCAAGAAGGCATACGGCATGCTTGCCTTCATTGCCGGGGCATTGAGTTTAAAAATTGACAAGTCATGTTGCAGCTTTATAGAACCTTAGTGAGGCCGCACTTGGAATATAGAGTTCAATTCTGGTCACCACACTACCAGAAGGATGTGGAGGCTTCGGAGAGGGTACAGAAAAGATTTACCAGGATGTTGCCCCTGGTATGGAGGGCATTAGCTATGAGGAGAGGTTGGAGAAACTTGGTTTGTTCTCACTGGAGCGATGGAGGTTGAGGGGAGACCTGATAGAAGTCTACAGGATTATGAGAGGCACGGACAGAGTGGATAGTCAGAAGCTTTTTCCCAGGGTGGAAGAGTCAATTACTGGGGGCACAGGTTTAAGGTGTGAGGGGCAAGGTTTAAAGGAGATGTACGAGGCAGATTTCTTACACAGAGGGGGGTGGGTGCCTGGAACTCGCTGCTGGGGGAGGGAGTGGAAGCGGATACGGTCGTGAGTTTTAAGGGGCGTCTGGACAAATCCATGAATAGGATGGGAATAGAGGGATAGGGTCCCCGGAAGGGGAGGGGGTTTAGTTCAGTCGGGGGCAGCATGGTCGGTGCAGTGCAGTAATTTTCTTTTCTCTTTGTTCTTTGAAAAAAGTCCCAGTCTATCCAGCCTCTCCTTATAACTCAATCCATCAAGTCCCGGTAACATCCTAGTAAATCTTTTCTGCACTCTTTCTAGTTTAATAATATCCTTTCTATAATAGGGTGACCAGAATTGTACACAGTATTCCAAGTGTGGCCTTCCCAATGTCTTGTACAACTTCAACAAGACGTCCCAACTCCTGTATTCAATGTTCTGACCAATGAAACCAAGCATGCCGAATGCCTTCTTCACCACTCTGTCCACCTGTGACTCCACTTTCAAGGAGCTATGAACCTGTACCCCGAGATCTCTTTGTTCTGTAACTCTCCCCAATGCCTGACCATTAACTGAGTAAGTTTTGCCCTGGTTCAATCGACCAAAATACATCACCTCACATTTATCTAAATTAAACTCCATCTGCCATTCGTCAGCCCACTGGCCCAATTGATCAAGATCCCATTGTAATTGGAGATAACTTTCTTCACTGTCCACTATGCCACCAATCTTGGTGTCATCTGTAAACTTACTAACCACGCCCCCTATATTCTCATCCAATTCATTAATATAAATGATAAATAACAGTGGACCCAGCACTGATCCCTGAGGTACACCGCTGGTCACAGGCCTCCAGTTTGAAAAACAACCCTCCACAACCACCCTCTGGCTTATGTCAAGAAGCCAATTTTGTCTCCATTTAGATCCCTCACCCTGGATCCTGTCAGATTTAACCTTATGCAACAACCTACCATGTGATATTATTTCAAAGTCCATGTAGATATTGTTGACTGCACTGTGTAAGAAACAATACTTTTCACTATTTCCAAATGCATGTAACGACAATAAATCAAATCAAGAAGTGTGGAGAATGGGTCTTCCCGGGTTCCAGAAATCGAGACTGGATTCAATGGGCTACATCTCGGGGTCCGGGTCCACAGGACTCTTAAATCGGCCTCGCAGGTGGAGGAGGTGGTCAAGAAGGCGTATGGTGTACTGGCCTTCATTAATCGAGGGATTGAGTTTAGGAGTCGGGAGGTAATGCTGCAACTTTACAGGACCCTCGTCAGGCCTCATTTGGAGTACTGTGCGCAGTTCTGGTCGCCTCACTATAGGAAAGATGTAGAAGCTATTGAAAGGGTGCAGAGGAGATTTACAAGGATGTTGCCTGGACTGGGAGGCATGCCTTATGAAGATAGGTTGAGGGAGCTGGGACTCTTTTCCCTGGAGAGGCGAAGGTTGAGAGGCGACCTGATAGAAGTTTATAAAATGTTGAGAGGAATAGATAGGGTGGACTCTCAGAGGCTATTTCCCCGGGTTGAAATGGTCGCTACGAGAGGACACAGATTTAAGGTGCGGGGAGGGAAGTACAGAAGTGATGTTAGGGGTAAGTTTTTCACTCAGAGGGTGGTGAGTGAATGGAATCGGCTGCCGTCGTCGGTGGTGGAGGCGAACTCGCTGGGGTCTTTTAAAAGACTTCTGGATGAGTATATGGGGTTTAATGGGATTGGGGGTTATAGATAGGTCTATAGATTGGTGGGGTTGATGTGATCGGCGCTACTCGAGGGCCGAAGGGCCTGTTTGTGCTGTAATGTTCTTTGTTCTATCACCTGCTATTGCTCAGAATATTGAGAAATGGATACATTGAATTTCCACAGCCTGTCAGGAAGAACAGCTGATTACAATATCAGCACCTTTCATTGCTTTCTTTTCTTCTGCAGTTTGTTCCGAGGGGTGAGATATGTCGGCCATTGCAAGGGGAATGTGACCTGCCAGAATCCTGCACCGGTATCTCGCCCATTTGCCCCATTAATACCTATCTGAAAAATGGCTACACATGCAACGATGGACATTTATTCTGTAACCAAGGGGTCTGTCAGTCTGTGGATAAACAGTGCAAAGATATTTGGGGTAACAGTGAGTATTTTTTTTATTCATTTGTGGGACACAGACATCACTGGCTGGCCAGTGTTTATTGCCCTTGAGAAGGTTTATTGCCTTCTCGAATCACTGCCGTCATAGAACAAAGAACAAAACAGCACGGGAAACAGGCCCTTCGGCCCAACGAGCCCGTGCCGCCGTCCCATGGTCAGTGACCTATTCATGATTTTAGTCTATGCCTAATGTGTGAGGATCAGGGAGGTCCAATATAGGGACAATTTGTTACCCAATCAATCAGCCTAAAAGCACATTTTTGGGATGTGGGAGGAAACCGGAGCACCTGGAGGAAACCCACGCAACCACGGGGAGAACGCGCAAACTCCCACGGACACAGGCCCAACTCCATGTGTCCGCACAGCAACAGAGATGCTGACATGTTCTGTGGGTTGACCCACAATGCCGTTAGGGAGGGAATTCCAGGATTTTGACCCAGTGACACTGAAGGAACGGCCGATATATTTCCAAGTCAGGATGGTGAGTGGTTTGGAGGGGAACTTGCAGGTGGGGGTGTTCCCATGTATCTGCTGCCCTTGTCCTTCTAGATGGAAGTAGTTGTGGGTTTGGAAGGTGCTGCCTAAGGATCTTTGGTGAATTGCTGCAGTAGATCTTGTAGATGGTACACACTGCAGCGACTGAGTGTCGGCGGAGGAGGGAGTGGATGTTTGTAGATGTGATATCAATCAATTAGGCTGCTTTGTCCTGGATGGTGCTGAGCTTCTTAAGTGTTATTGGAGCTGCACTCATCCAGGCAAGTGGGGAGTATTCCATCGCAATCCTGACTGGTGCCTAGTAGATGGTGGACAGGCTTTGGGGAGTCAGGAGGTGAGTTACTCACCGCAGTATTCCCAGTCTCTGACCTGCTCTTGGAGCTGCTGTGTTTATGTGATGAGTCCGGTTGAGTTTCTGGTCAATGATAACCCCAATGTTGACAGTTGGGAATTCAGTGATGGTTACACCATTGAATATCAAGGGGTGGTGGTTAGAGTGTCTCTTATTGGTGATGGTCATTGCCTGGTATTTGTGGGGCCGAATGTCACTGCCAGTTGTCAGACCAAGCCTGGATATTGTCCAGATCTTGCTGCATTTGAACACAAACTGCTTCAGTATCTGAGGAACATAGAACCCTACAGTGCAGAAAGAGGCCCTTCGGCCCATTGAGTCTGCACCAAACACAATCCCACCCAGGCCCTACCCCAATATCCCTACATATTACACCCACTAATCCCTCAAACCTAAGCAGCCCTAGATACTAAGGAGCAATTTTTTAAGTGGCGAATGATGTTGAACATTGTGCAATCATCGGTGAACATCCCCACTTCTGACCTTACGATGGAGGGAAGGTCATTGATGAAGCAGCTGAAGGTGGTTGGGCCTCGGACACGACCCTGAGGGACTCCTACAGAGATGTCCTGGAGCTGAGGTGACCCTCCACAACCACAACCATCTTCCTATGTACCAGGTATGAGTCCAACCAGCAGAGAGTTTGCCCCCAATACCCATTGATTCCGGTTCCCTTGGGCTCCTTGATGCCACACTCAGTTGAATGCAGTGTTGATGTTAAGGACTGTCACTCTCACTTCCCTCTGGAACTCACCTCTTTTGTCCATGTTTGAACCAAGGCTGTAATGAGGTCAGGATCTGAATGACCCTGACATAACCCAAACTGGGCGTCACTGAGCAGGTTATTGCTGAGCAGATAAAGTTTGATAGCACTGTCGATGACCCCTTCCATCACTTTACTGATAATCGACAGCAGACTGATTGGGTGGTAATGGGCCGGGTTGGATTTGTCCTGTGTATTGTATACAGGATATGCCTGGGCAATTTTCCGTGTTGTTGGATAGATGTCAGTGTTGTAACTGTACTGGAAGAGCTTGGCTAGGGAAGTGGCAAGTTCTGGAGCACAAGCCTTCAGTACTATTACTTCTGTTATGGGCAAAGTTTTAGAACATAGAACATTACAGCACAAACAGGCCCTTCGGCCCTCGAGTTGTGCCGATCACATCAACCCCACCAATCTGTAGACCTATCTATAACCCCCAATCCCATTAAACCCCATATACTCATCCAGAAGTCTTTTAAAAGACCCCAGCGAGTTCGCCTCCACCACCGATGATGGCAGCCGATTCCATTCACTCACCACCCTCTGAGTGAAAAACTTACCCCTAACATCTCCTCTGTACTTGCTCTCCAGCACCTTAAATCTGTGTCCTCTCGTAGCGACCATTTCAGCCCTGGGAAATAGCCTCTGAGAATCCACCCTATCTATTCCTCTCAACATTTTATAAACTTCTATCAGGTCACCTCTCAACCTTCGCCTCTCTAGGGAAAAGAGTCCCAGCTCCCTCAACCTATCTTAATAAGGCATGCCTCCCAGTCCAGGCAACATCCTTGTAAATCTCCTCTGCACCCTCTCAATAGCTTCCACATCCTTCCTATAGTGAGGCGACCAGAACTGCGCACAATACTCCAAATGAGGCCTGACAAGGGTCCTGTAAAGTTGCAGCATTACCTCCCGACTCCTAAACTCAATCCCTCGATTAATGAAGGTCAGTACACTATACGCCTTCTTGACCACCTCCTCCACCTGCGAGGCCGATTTAAGAGTCCTATGGACCCGGACCCCAAGATCCTTCTGCTCTTCAACCCAGCTAAGACTCCTACCCTTGATATTATACTCCTTCATCCCATTGGTCCTGCCAAAATGGACCACTACACATTTATCCGCTTTGAAGTCCATCTGCCACTTCTCCGCCCATTCCTGCATTCTATTTATGTCCCGCTGCAACTTTTGACATCCTTCCAGACCATCCACAACACCGCCGACCTTCGTGTCATCAGCGAACTTGCTAACCCATCCCTCCACTTCCTCATCCAGGTCATTTATGAAAATGACAAACAGCAAGGGTCCTAGAACAGATCCCTGGGGCACCCCACTGGTGACCGACCTCCATTCAGAAAAAGACCCATCCACAACCACTCTCTGCCTTCTGCAGGCAAGCCAGTTCTGGATCCACAAGGCCAAAGGCCCTTGGATCCCATGCCCTCTCACCTTCTCAAGAAGTCTTGCATGGGGGAGCTTATCAAACGCCTTGCTGAAGTCCATGTAAACCACATCCACCGCTCTTCCTTCATCACTGACAATGGGACGGCGGCGCGGGCTCGTTGGGCCGAAGGGCCTGTTTCCCGTGCTGTGTTGTTCTTTGTTCTTTTGTTCTTCGTCAATGTGTTCAGTCACATTTTCAAACAACTCAGCTGGGCTCGTAAGGCACGACCTGCCCTTGACAAATCCATGCTGACTATTCCTGATCATGTCAAACCTCTCCAAATGCTCGTAAATCTTGTCCCTCAGAAGCCTCTCCATCAGCTTACCAACCACTGAGGTCAGACTCACCGGGCGATAATTTCCCGGGCTATCTCTGTTCCCTTTCTTGAAAATAGGGACTACATCCGCAATCCTCCAATCTTCCGGAACCTCTCCCGTCTCCATTGACGACGCAAAGATCATCGCCAGGGGCTCTGCAATCACTTCCCTCACCTCCCACAGTATCCTGGGGTACATCCTATCTGGTCCCGGCGACTTATTTATCTTGATAGAATTTAAAAGTTCTAACACATCCTCCTCCTTAATGTCCACGTACTCAATCTTTTCCATCTGCTGCAAGTCCATAGCAAGATCTCCCAAATCAGCTTCCACTGTGAATACTGAGGCAAAGTACTCATTAAGCACCTCCGCCATTTCTTCTGGTTCCACACAGACCTTTCCCCCTTCACCTTTTATAGGTCCTATCCTTTCCCTTCTCACCCTTTTACCTTTCACATATTTATAGAAGGCCTTGGGATTTTCCTTAATCTTACCCGCCAAGGTCTTCTCATGACCCCTTCTGGCTCTCCTAATTTCCCTTTTAAGCTCCTTTCTACAATCCTTATACTCTTCAAGATCCTTAACATCTCCTAGTTCCCTGAACCTTTTGTACACCTTCCTTTTCCTCCTGACTAGGTTCAACACAGCCTTCGTGCACCACGGTTCCCGCGACCTACCAAAACCCCCTTGTCTCATCGGAACATTGTCATGCAGAGCTCCAGACAACATTCCTTGAATATCCACCACCTTCCTTCAGTACTTTTCCCCAAGAACACCTCCTTCCAATTTATTTGCCAAGGAAAGGATTATAAGGGATAGGATTTATAATCATCTAGAGGGAAATAAATTGATTAGGGATAGTCAACACGGTTTTGTGAAGGGAAGGTTGTGCATCTCTAACCTTATCGAGTTTTTTGAAACGGTGACCAAAGAGGTGGATAAGGGTAAGGCAGTTGATGTGGTGTATATGGATTTTAGCAAAGCATTTGATAAGGTTCCCCATGGTAAGCTATTGCAGAAAATACGGAGAAATGGGATTGAGGGTGATTTCGCAGTTTGGATCAGGAATTGGCGAGCTGATAGAAGACAGAGGGTGTTGGTTGATGGGAAATATTCAACCTGGAGTTCAGTTACAAGTGGTGTACCTCAAGGATCTGTTTTGGCTCGAAGGGCTCGATGGCCGACTCCTGCTCCTATTTCTTATGTTCTTATGTACCTGTAAAGACTTGCATTCCAATCATTATTTTGTAAATTGAGTTTATGTCTTTATATGTTCTGTTTGTGATCAGAACTCCCACCTATCTGATGAAGGAGCAGCGCTCTCTAAACTAGTGGATTTTGCTACCAAATAAACCCGCTGGACTTGAACCTGGTGTTGTTAGACTTCTTACTGTGTTTGCCACAGTCCAATGCCGGCATCTCTACATCATTTAAGGATCAGAACAGGGCGGTAGTGAGAGATGATGTAGGTTGTATGGAAACAAAGGTTGAATCCATTTGGGTGGAAATTAACATAAGAACATAAGAAATAGGAGCAGGAGTAGGCCATCTAGCCCTTCGAGCCTGCCCCGCCATTCAATAAGGTCATGGCTGATCTGTCGTGACTCAGCTCCACCTTCCCGCCCTCTCCCCATAACCCTTAATCCCTTCTCTTATCAAAAACCCATCAACCCGTTTCTTAAAAATATTTAGCGAGGCAGCCTCCACCACTTCAACGGGCAGAGAATTCCAGAGATTCACCACCCTTTGAGTGAAGAAGTTCCTCCTCAACTCTGTTCTAAACCGCCCCCCCCCTTTATCTTGAGGCTGTGCCCCCTAGTCCTACTGTCTTTTTTGAGCGGGAAGAGTCTCTCCACCTCTATCCTATCCATCCCATTCATCATCTTATACGTCTCAATGAGATCTCCCCTCATTCTTCTAAATTCTAATGAATATAAGCCTAGTTTATTCAGCCTCTCCTCATAGCTCAACTCCCTCAACTCCGGTATCAGCCTAGTAAACCTCCTCTGCACTCCCTCCAGGGCCAAAATATCCTTGCGCAGGTGCGGCGCCCAAAACTGCACACAGTACTCCAGCTGCGGCCTCACCAATGCCCTATACAGCTGCAGCAAGACCTCCCTACTTTTATATTCAATCCCCCTCGCTATGAAGGCCAGCATCCCATTCGCCTTCCTGACCACCTGCTGCACCTGCAAGCTGGGTTTTTGCGACTCATGCACAAGGACCCCGAGGTCCCTCTGCACTGTCGCCTGCTGATAAAAATAGTAAGGAGAAAAAGTCACTGATAGGCGTAATCTATAGGCCACCAAATAATAACATAACGGTGGGGCAAGAAATAAACAAAGAAGTAACTGATGCGTGTAAAAATGGTACAGCAATTATCATAGGGGATTTTAATCTACATATCAATTGATCAAACCCAGGTCAGTCAAGGCAGCCTTGAGGAGGAGTTCATAGAATGTATCTGCGATAGATTCCTTGAACAGTATGTAATGGAACCTACAGGGAGCAAACAATCCTCAATCTGGTCCTGTTCATGAGACAGGAATAATTAATGATCTTACAGTTAGTGATCCTCTGGAAGATGCGATCACAGTGTGATTAAATTTAAAATACAGATGGGGCGTGAGAAAGTAAAATCCAGATCCCCGTTCCCCCTCTGTTTGCTAACTCATACTGGCTCCAGGTAAAATACTCTTCATTCTTCCACAACCTCTCCATCATCTCCCCCCTTTCACCAATCCCTGCTTTCTCCTCCATTCTACATTCTTCAAGCTCAAACATTTTGGATTTAGTGTTTGACACCTATCCTCATGAACTCATTTATAGCTCAGGTCATCTTTTATTTTCTCATGTGTCTCTCAGACACCGGGGTAAATGTCTTGCCCCAATAAATTGTTATTTCTGTTCTCATTGTGAATCTTTTTTTTCCCGTTTGAGACTTGTTGTAAAATCAGTCTGTTTAACCCTTATACGGTGGACAAATAACTCCGAGTTATTGTTGTCTTATTAGTACAAACAATATTTAATTAAACCCACACAATCAATAATCACCCACCTGACCAACAATAAGTTATCTTACAGAAAATACTGGAATTCAAGTACAATACAAGACCTTGACTTAACTTTGTGTGACTGACAAATACCCAAACAGATACTGGCCTTTATCTGTGTGCTGGTCTTGGTAGCTGTCTGTGTAGTTTGGTCCTTTGCTCTGGTCTGACATTCTGGCTGTAGTCTCTCTTTCTTCCTTCTCGGGTGTGGTGGCTCTCCTCTTTCTGGCAATGTTCACCATTGTTGTAGCTCGTTCGTGGGGTCAGAGAAAGAGAGAGATTCCTGGTTGTGCAGCATCCTTTATGCCCCGTTTGGTTTCACGCCCTTTTTTTGGCCATTGCCAATCAATCAATCAGGACTTGATCACTCTGATCGATAAGAGTCCAATCAGGTGCTACCACACCGATCTCTGGGTGTGTCCCCGGTGGCCATGCCTGTAGGTGTTGTAGGCACAGTGGTCACATACCTTCCTCCTAAGTAAGGATTCACGGTGCCTTTACGTCTGGCACACAACCCAGTGTGACCAGAAAGTCTCTTTCATCCTGGAGATGGCCCATATCCTGTGTATTCACTCATCAGGGTTGCAGCCTGTTTGTCTGTCTTTAAACTGCGGCCTGTTGGTTTAGTTTCTTGCCCAGTTGTCCCAGACTGCTTTACAAAATGCCATTTTAGACGGCCCGTTTGACTAGAGACTGTTTCTCTGTAGGCCACACTCTCAGATACTCCATACTCTTCCCACAGAAGCCTGGGTGTCCTGTCTGACACACAGTAAAACCCAGCTTGCAGGTGCAGCAGGTGGTCAGGAAGGCGAATGGGATGCTGGCCTTCATAGCGAGGGGGATTGAATATAAAAGTAGGGAGGTCTTGCTGCAGCTGTATAGGGCATTGGTGAGGCCGCAGCTGGAGTACTGTGTGCAGTTTTGGGCGCCGCACCTGCGCAAGGATATTTTGGCCCTGGAGGGAGTGCAGAGGAGGTTTACTAGGCTGATACCAGAGTTGAGGGGGTTGAGCTATGAGGAGAGGCTGAATAAACTAGGCTTGTACTCGTTAGAGTTTAGAAGAATGAGGGGAGATCACATTGAGATGTATAAGATGATGAATGGGATGGATAGGATAGAGGTGGAGAGACTCTTCCCGCTCAAAAAAGACAGTAGGACTAGGGGGCACAGCCTCAAGGTAAAGGGGAGGCGGTTTAGAACAGAGTTGAGGAGGAACTTCTTCACTCAAAGGGTGGTGAATCTCTGGAATTCTCTGCCCGTTGAAGTGGTGGAGGCTGCCTCGCTAAATATTTTTAAGAAACGGGTTGATGGGTTTTTGATAAGAGAAGGGATTAAGGGTTATGGGGAGAGGGCGGGAATGTGGAACTGAGTCACGACAGATCAGCCATGATCTTATTGAATGGCGGGGCAGGCTCGAAGGGCCAGATGGCCTACTCCTGCTCCTATTTCTTACGTTCTTATGTTCTTATGTAATGACAATATATGGTTCTGCATTTGTAACACTCCCACTTTCTCTTTGATAGGTGCAAGCAATGCTGAAGAATTATGTTATAAAAATATGAATACATTTGGAGATGAATTTGGACATTGTGGCAAAGATGATGAAGGGAATTACATCAAGTGCAACCCTCGGTGAGTTTGGCTCACATTTCAGCTTTGTCTTATACTGAGTGAAACAGCAAAAATGTTTCATAACTCTGAGTTAATAATCAAGTTTCATGCAGAGGATTCTGAGATAATTTCTCATGGCATCAAAGTAATGCACTGTGCCCCCTAGTCCTACTGTCTTTTTTGAGCGGGAAGAGTCTCTCCACCTCCATCCTATCCATCCCATTCATCATCTTATACGTCTCAATGAGATCTCCCCTCATTCTTCTAAATTCTAACGAGTACAAGCCTAGTTTATTCAGCCTCTCCTCATAGTTCAACCCCCTCAACTCTGGTATCAGCCGAGTAAATCTCCTCTGCACTCCCTCCAGGGCCAAAATATCTTTGCGCAGGTGCGGCGCCCAAAACTGCACACAGTACTCCAGCTGCGGCCTCACCAATGCCCTATACAGCTGTAGCAAGACCTCCCTACTTTTATATTCAATCCCCCTCGCTATGAAGGCCAGCATCCCATTCGCCTTCCTGACCACCTGCTGCACCTGCAAGCTGGGTTTTTGCGACTCATGCACAAGGACCCCGAGGTCCCTCTGCACCGTCGCCTGCTGCAGTTTTTCGCCCCGTAAGTAATAGTCCTTCCTACCATTCCTCCTACCAAAGTGGACCACCTCACACTTGCCAACATTAAATTCCATTTGCCAGTTCCTGGCTCATTCGCCCAGCCTATCTCGATCCTTCTGCAGACTCTCCACACCCTCCGCACAATTTGCCGTTCCCCCAATCTTGGTGTCATCAGCAAATTTCGACACCCTACACTCAGTTCCCTCCTCCAGATCATCTATATAAATGGTAAATAGCTGAGGCCCCAGCACCCAGTTTGTGCTGTAATGTTCTATGTTCTATGATACAGATGTTCCAGGCGGGATAGAGGGGGATGGAAAAGGGATGGGGGAGTTGCACTATTGGTTAAGGAGAATATCACAGCTGTACTGCAGGAGGAAACCTCGGGGGGTTCATATATCGAGGCAATGTGGATAAGAGCTCAGGAATAGGAAAGGTGCAGTCACTATGATGGGGGTTTATTATAGGCTACCCAACAGCTAGCGGGGGATAGGGGAACAGATATGTGGGCAGATTTTGGCAAGGTGTAAAAGTAACAGAGTTGTTGTGGTGGAAAATTTTAACTTCCCCAAAATTGACTGGGAGTCACTTAGTGCTGGGGGTGTGGATGGGGCAGAGTTTGTAAGGAGCATCCAGGAGGGCTTCTTGAAACAGTATATTGATGGTCTAACTTGGGAAGGGGCCATACTGGACCTGGTATTGGGGAATGAGCCCAGCCAGGTGGTCGATGTTTCAGTAGGGGAGCAGTTCGGGAACAGTAACCACAATTCAGTAAACTTGAAGATACTGATGGATAAAAATAAGTGTCGTCCTCAAGTTAAGGTGCTAAATTGGGGGAAGGCTAATTACAACAATATTAGGCAGGAACTGAAGAAAGTAGATTGGGGGCAGATGTTTGAGGGCAAATCAACATCTGGCATGTGGGAGGCTTTCAAATGTAACTTGATAGGGATTCAGGACCAGCACATTCCTGTCAGGATGAAGGATAAGGATGGCAAGTTTTGGGAACCTTGGATCATGAGAGATATTGTGAGCCCAGTCAAAGATTAAAAAAGAAGCATTTGTCAAAGCTCGGAGGCTGGGAACACAGGAAGAAAGTGTAGAATACAAGGAAGGTAGAAAGAAACTTAAACAAGGAGTAAGGAGGGTGAAAAGGGATTAAGAAAAATCTCAAGGCTCTTTATAAAGAGCAAGAGGGGAGCCAGGGTGGGGATTGGCCCACTCAAGGACAAGGATAGGAATCTATGTGTGGAACCAGAGGAAATGAGTGAGGTATTAAATGAGTATTTTGTGTCAGTATTCACCAAAGTGAAGGACTTAGTGGATGATGAGTCTGGGAAAGGATGTGTAGATAGTTTGAGTCATGTTGAGATCAAAAAGGAGAGATTGGGGTCCTTGAGAAACATTAATGTAGACAAGTCCCCAGGGCCAGATGGGATGTACCCCAGAATACTGAGAGAGGCAAGGGAGGAAATTGCTGGGACCTGAGGAGGAATCTTTGCATCCTCACTGGCTACAGGGGAGATCCAATAAGAAGTCTCACCACACCAGGTTACAGTCCAACAAGTTTATTTGGTAGCACGAGCCATTGATGGACCTGTTGGACATTAACCTGGTGTTGTAAGGCTTCTTACTGTGTTTACCCCAGTCCAACACCGGCATCTGCATATTACAGGGGAGATCCCAGAGGATTGGAGAATAGCCAATGTTGTTCCTTTGTTTAAGAAGGATAGCAAGAATAATCCAGGTAATTACAGGCCGGTGAGCCTTACATCAGTGGTAGGGAAATTATTGGAGAGGATTCTTCGAGACAGGATTCACCCCCACTTGGAAATAAGTGAACGTATTAGTGAGAGGCAACATGGTTTTGTGAAGGGGAGGTTGTGTCTCAGGAACTTGATTGAGCTTTTTGATGAAGATGATTGCTGAGGGTAGGGGAGTGGATGTTGTCTACATGGATTTCAGTAAGGCCTTTGACAAGGTCCCTCAGGAAAGAAGCTCTAATACAGATAGGAAATACACAGTAAATGGTCAAACACTTTAGAGTATTGATAGGCAGAGGGATCTGGGTGTACAGGTACACAGAGTATTGATAGGCAGAGGGATCTGGGTGTACAGGTACACAGAGTATTGATAGGCAGAGGGATCTGGGTGTACAGGTACACAGAGTATTGATAGGCAGAGGGATCTGGGTGTACAGGGACACAGGTCACTGAAAGGGGTGATGCAGGTGGAGAAGGTAGTCAAGAAGGCATAGGGCATGCTTGCCTTCATCGGCCGGGGCACTGAGTTTAAAAATTGGCAAGTCATGTTGCAGCTTTATAGAACCTTAGTGAGGCCGCACTTGGAATATAGTATTGATAGAAAACCATAGAACCATAGAAAATTATAGCTCACAAACAGGCCTTTTGGCCCTTCTTGTCTGTGCTGAACCATTTTTTGCCTAGTCCCACTGACCTACACTTGGACCATATCCCTCTTATCCATGTACCTGTCCAAGTTTTTCTTCAATGTTAAAAGTGACCCCACATTTACCACTTTATCTGGCAGCTCATTCCACACTCCCACCACTCTCTGTGTGAAGAAGCCCCCCCCCTAATATTCCCTTTAAACTTTTCTCCTTTCACCCTTAACCCATGCCCTCTGGTTTTTTTTCTCCCCTCGCCTCAGAGGAAAAAGCCTGCTTGCATTCACTCTATCCACAGCCATCAAAATCTTATACACCTTTTTTACACCTCAATCAAATCTCCCCTCATTCTTCTACGCTCCAGGGAATAAAGTCCTAACCTACTTGTGGGCCGAAGGGCCTGTTTGTGCTGTAGTGTTCTGTGTTCTATTCAATCTCTCTCTGTAACTCAGCTTCTCAAGTCCCAGGAACATCCTTGTGAACCTTCTCTGCACTCTTTCAACCTTATTTACACCCTTCCTGTAACTAGGTGACCAAAACTGTACACAATACTCTAAATTCAGCCTCACCAATGCCTTATATAACCTCACCATAACACTCCAACTTTTATACTCGATACTCCGATTTATAAAGGCCAATGTACCAAAAGCATTCTTTACGACCCTATCCACCTGCGATGTCACTTTTAAGGAATTCTGTACCTATATTCCCAGATCCCGCTGTTCAACTGCAGTCTTCAGAGCCCCACCATTTACCCTGTACGTTCTACTTTGGTTTGTCCTTCCAAAGTGCAATAGAACATAGAACATAGAACACTACAGCACAGTTACCTCACAGAACATAGAACATAGAACACTACAGCACAGTTACCTCACAGAACATAGAACATAGAACATAGAACACTACAGCACAGTTACCTCACAGAACATAGAACATAGAACATAGAACACTACAGCACAGTTACCTCACAGAACATAGAACATAGAACACTACAGCACAGTTACCTCACAGAACATAGAACATAGAACATAGAACACTACAGCACAGTTACCTCACAGAACACAGAACATAGAACATAGAACACTACAGCACAGTTACCTCACAGAACATAGAACATAGAACACTACAGCACAGTTACCTCACAGAACATAGAACATAGAACATAGAACACTACAGCACAGTTACCTCACAGAACATAGAACGTAGAACACTACAGCACAGTTACCTCACAGAACATAGAACATAGAACACTACAGCACAGTTACCTCACAGAACATAGAACATAGAACATAGAACACTACAGCACAGTTACCTCACAGAACATAGAACATAGAACATAGAACACTACAGCACAGTTACCTCACAGAACATAGAACACAGAACATAGAACACTACAGCACAGTTACCTCACAGAACATAGAACATAGAACACTACAGCACAGTTACCTCACAGAACATAGAACATAGAACACTACAGCACAGTTACCTCACAGAACATAGAACATAGAACACTACAGCACAGTTACCTCACAGAACATAGAACATAGAACACTACAGCACAGTTACCTCACAGAACATAGAACATAGAACATAGAACATAGAACACTACAGCACAGTTACCTCACAGAACAATATCTCACAGTTCTCTGCATTAAATTCCATTTGCCATTTTTCAGCCCATTTTTCCCTCTACAAGCTTTGAAAACCTTCCTCACTGTCCACTACACCTCCAATCTCTGTATCATCAGCAAATTTGCTGATCCAATTTACCACATTATCGTTCAGATTGTTGATATAGATGACAAACAACAATGGACCCAACACCGATCCCTGTGGCACTCCACTAGTCACAGGCCTCCACTCAGAGAAGCAATCCTCCACAACCACTCTCTGGCTTCTTCCATTGATGTGGGTATGCCGGCGTTGGACTGGCGTAAACACAGTAAAAAGTCTGACAACACCAGGTTTTAGTCCAACCGATTTATTTGATAATATTCTCACAAGCGAGCAAGCTTTCGAGGTTACCCTCTTCGTCAGGTGAATGGAGAGTTCTGACCTCAGACAGACAGAGCATATTAAGCACAGACAGTTGCTAATTAGAATGCGAATCCTTACACCTAACCTGCTGTTCAAGTCTTAAAGTGGCTGATAATGTGAGTGGAAGGAGCACTGATCACAGTTTAAAGAGACGTGTATTGTCTCCAGACAGTACAGTAAGTGAGGTTTTGCAAACCCAGGCAAGTCACGGGGGTTACAGATAGTGCGACATGAACCCAAGATCCCTGTTGAGACCGTCCTCATGTGTGCGGAACTTGGCTATCAGTCTCTGTTCAGCGACTCTGCGCTGTCGTGTGTCATGAAGGCCGCCTTGGAGAACGTTTACCCGAAGGTCAGAGGCTGAATGCCCGTGACCGCTGAAGTGTTCGCCAACAGGAAGGGAACAGTCTTGCCTGGTGACTGTCGAGCGATGTTCATTCATCCGTTGTCGTAGCGTCTGCATGGTCTC
Organism: Prionace glauca; assembly: GCA_037974335.1. NCBI lineage: Eukaryota > Metazoa > Chordata > Chondrichthyes > Carcharhiniformes > Carcharhinidae > Prionace > Prionace glauca. Next base: position 2,824,217 of record CM075721.1, read on the forward strand.
CCCAATGTACCATGCTTCGGGACATCCTTTCTTGCAACGTGTCAGGTAGACAATGTTGGCCGAGTTGCAAGAGTATTTACCATGTACCTGGTGGATGGTATTCTCACGTGTGATGATGGTATCCATGTCGATGATCCGGCATGTCTTGCAGAGGTTGCTGTGGCAGGGTTGTGTGGTATTGTGGTCACTGTTCTCCTGAAGGCTGGGTAGTTTGCTGCGAACAATGGTCTGTTTGAGGTTGTGTGGTTGTCTGAAAGCAAGAAGTGGGGGTGTGGGGATGGCCCTGGCGAGATGTTCGTCTTCATCAATGATATGTTGAAGACTCCGGAGAAGATGTCGTAGCTTCTCCACTCCGGGGAAGTACTGGACGACGAAGGGTACTCTGTCCATTGTGTCCCGTGTTTGCCTTCTGAGGAGATCGGTGCGGTTTTTCGCTGTGGCGCATCGGAACTGCCGATCTATGAGTCGAGCACCATATCCTGTTCTTATGAGGGCATCTTTCAGGGTCTGGAGGTGTCTGTCACGATCCTCCTCATCTGAGCAAATCCTGTGTATATGGAGGGCTTGTCCATAGGGAATAGCTTCTTTAACATGTTTAGGGTGGAAACTGGAGAAGTGGAGTATTGTGAGATTGTCTGTGGGTTTGCGGTACAGTGAGGTGCTGAGGTGACCGTCCTTAATGGAGATAAGTGTGTCCAAGAATGCAACTGATTCTGGGGAATAGTCCATGGTGAGTCTGATGGTGGGGTGGAATTTGTTGATATCATCATATAGTTGTTTCAGTGATTGCTCACCATGAGGCCAAAGGAAGAAAATGTCATCGATGTATCTAGTGTATAGCATTGGTTGAAGATTCTGTGCAGTGAAGAAGTCTTGTTCGAACCTGTGCATGAAGATGTTGGCATATTGAGGTGCAAATTTGGTCCCCATGGCTGTTCCGTGTGTCTGGATGAAAAACTGGTTGTTGAAGGTGAAGAGATTGTGGTCCAGGATAAAGCGGATGAGTTGTAAAATTGCATCTGGAAACTGGCAGTTGTCAGCATTGAGTACTGAGGCAGTCGCAGCAATGCCATCGTTGTGGGGAATGTTGGTGTAGAACGCTGAGACATCCATTGTGACGAGGAGTGTCCCTGGTTCAACTGCTCCGTGTGTGCTGAGTTTCAGTAGGAAGTCCGTAGTGTCGCGACAAAAGCTGGGGGTTCTTTGTACAATGGACACACTTGGACACACTTATCTCCATTAAGGACGGTCACCTCAGCACCTCACTGTACCGCAAACCCACAGACAATCTCACAATGCTCCACTTCTCCAGTTTCCACCCTAAACATGTTAAAGAAGCTATTCCCTATGGACAAGCCCTCCGTATACACAGGATTTGCTCAGATGAGGAGGATCGTGACAGACACCTCCAGACCCTGAAAGATGCCCTCATAAGAACAGGATATGGTGCTCGACTCATAGATCGGCAGTTCCGATGCGCCACAGCGAAAAACCGCACCGATCTCCTCAGAAGGCAAACACGGGACACAATGGACAGAGTACCCTTCGTCGTCCAGTACTTCCCCGGAGCGGAGAAGCTACGACATCTTCTCCGGAGTCTTCAACATATCATTGATGAAGACAAACATCTCGCCAGGGCTATCCCCACACCCCCACTTCTTGCTTTCAGACAACCACACAACCTCAAACAGACCATTGTTCGCAGCAAACTACCCAGCCTTCAGGAGAACAGTGACCACAATACCACACAACCCTGCCACAGCAACCTCTGCAAGACATGCCGGATCATCGACATGGATACCATCATCACACGTGAGAACACCATCCACCAGGTACATGGTAAATACTCTTGCAACTCGGCCAACATTGTCTACCTGATACGTTGCAAGAAAGGATGTCCCGAAGCATGGTACATTGGGGAGACCATGCAGACACTACGACAACGGATGAATGAACATCGCTCAACAGTCACCAGGCAAGACTGTTCCCTTCCTGTTGGCGAACACTTCAGCGGTCACGGGCATTCAGCCTCTGACCTTCGGGTAAGCATTCTCCAAGGCGGCCTTCATGACACACGACAACGCAGAGTCGCTGAACAGAGACTAATAGCCAAGTTCCACACACATGAGGACGGTCTCAACAGGGATCTTGGGTTCATGTCGCACTATCTGTAACCCCCGTGACTTGCATGGGTTTGCAAAACCTCACTTACTGTACTGTCTGGAGACAATACACATCTCTTTAACCTGTGATCAGTGCTCCTTCCACTCACATTATCAGCCACTTTAAGACTTGAACAGCAGGTTAGGTGTAAGGATTCGCATTCTAATTAGCAACTGTCTGTGCTTAATATGCTCTGTCTGTCTGAGGTCAGAACTCTCCATTCACCTGACGAAGAGGGTAACCTCGAAAGCTTGCTCGCTTGTGAGAACATTATCAAATAAATCGGTTGGACTAAAACCTGGTGTTGTCAGACTTTTTACTGTGTTCTTCCATTGAGCCAGTGTCTAATCCGATTTACAACCTCCCCATCTATACCTAGTGACTGAACCTTCCTAACTAACCTCCCCTGAGGGACCTTGTCAAAGGCCTTGCTGAAATCCAGGTAGATAATATCCACCAACTTCCCTTCATCCACTTTCCTGGTGACCTCCTCGAAAAACTCTAATAGATTGGTCAAACATGACCTACCACACACAAAGCCATGTTGACTCTCCCTAATAAGTCCCTGTCCATCCAAATATTTATAGATCCTATCCCTTATTACACCTTTCAATAACTTGCCAACCACTAACATCAAACTTACTGGCCTATAATTTCCCGGATTTCTTTTGGAACCTTTTTAAAACAACAGAACAAAACGAGCCACCCTCCAATCATCCGGCACCTCCGTGAATACTGAAATTTTAAATATACCTGCCAGGGCCCCTGGAAGTTCAACACTCGCCTCCCTCAAGGTCCGTGGGAATACCCTGTCCGGTCCTGGGGATTTATCCACTCTGATTTGCCTCAAGACAGCCAGCACCTCCTCCTCTTTAATCTGTAAAAGTTCCATGACCTCCCTACCTGTTTGCACAATTTCCGTAAACTCCATGCCCTAGACGTCAGTAAATACGATGCAAAAACCCATTTAGTATCTCCCCCATCTCTCTTGGTTCCATACACAGTCTACCACTCTGGTCTTCAAGAGGACCAATTTTATCCCTCACTATCCTTTTGCTCCTAACATACCTATAGAAACTCTTTGGATTTTCTTTCACTCTGTCTGCCAAAGCAACCTCATGTCTTCTTTTAGCCCTCCTGATTTCCCTCTTAAGGAGCTTCTTGCATTTTTTATACTCCTCGAGCATCTGATCTGTTCCTTGCTGCCTATACATTTCATACAACTCACTCTCCCTCTTAATCAGTGTTACAATCTCCCTCGAGAACCAAGGTTCCTTATTCCTATTTACTTTGCCTTTAACCCTGATAGGAACATACAAACTCTGCACTCTTAAAATTCCTCCTTTGAAGGCCTCTCACTTTCCATTTACATCCTTATCAGAGACAACAGCCTGTGTCAGTCCACACTTCCCAAATCCCTTCTCATTTCATCACATTTGGCCTTTTTCCAGTTCAGAACTTCAACCCGAAGACCAGATCCTTATCCTTATCCAGGATCAGGTTGAAACTAATGGTATTATGATCACTGGATCCAAAGTGTTCCCTCACACTCACATCCATCCCCTGCCCGAACTCATTTCCCAACAGGAGATCCAATATCCCATCCTCTCTAGTTGACACTTCTATATACTGATGTAGAAAATTCTCCTGAACACATTTAACAAACTCTACCCTGTCTAAATCTTTAACAGTGTCGGAGTCCCAATCGAGATGTGGAAAATTAAAATCCCCTACTATCACAACTTTCTGTTTCTTGCAGTTGTCAGCAATCTCTCTCTGCTGATTTGCTCCTCCAATTCTCTCTGACTATTGGGTGGTCTATAATACAACCCCATTAATGTGGTCATACCTTTCCTGTTTCTCAGCTCCACCCATAGGGCCTCTGTAGGCAAGCTCCCTAATCTATCCTGCCTGAGTACCACTGTAACATTTTCCCTGACCCAACAATGCCACCCACCCCCCACTTTCTATCCCTCTGCCTCTATCACGTCTGAAACACATGCTTCAGTCGGAGTAGAGAAGGAGGTAGAAGGGGGGGTGGGGTAGCATTATTGGTCAAGGACTGTATCACAGTGTCAGAGAGGAACTTTGATGAGGACTTGTCTGTTGAGGTAGTATGGGCGGAGATTAGAAATAGGAGAGGAGAGGTCACCCTGTTGGGAGTCTTTTATAGACCTCCAAAAAGTTCTAAAGAGGTTGAGGAAAGGATTGCAGAGACGATCCTTGTTAGGAGTGAAAGTAATAGGGTAATTGTTATGGGGGACTTTAACTTTACTCATGTTGATTGGAATTGCTACAGCTCTGGCTCATTAGAGGGGTCAGTTTTTGTTCAAAGTGTGCAGGAAGGTTTTTTGACTCAGTATGTAGATAGGCCGACTAGAGGTGAGGCTATATTGGATTTGGTGCTGGGTAATGAGCCAGACCAGGTGCTAGACTTGGAAGTTGGGGTGCATTTTGGTGATAGTGACCACAATTCGATTACATTCACCTTGGTGATGGAAAGGGATAGGCATGAACCTCGGGTCAGTAGTTTCAGCTGGGGGAAGGGTAATTATGAGGCTATTAGGAGAGAATTAGGAAGCATAGGTTGGACTAGGAGACTACAGGGACTGGGAACGTCCGAAATGTGGAGTTTTTTCAAGGAGCAGCTACTGCGAGTCCTTGATAGGTATATCCCTGTCAGGCAAGGAGGAATTGGTAGAGCAAGGGAACCGTGGTGCACCAAAAAAGTTGATTCGTTGGTTAAAAAGAAAAAGGAGGCTTATGTTCGGATGAGATTTGAGGGCTCAGGTAGTGCATTAGAAAGCTTTAGATTGGCTAGGAGGGAGTTGAAGAGTGAGCTAAGAAGGGCTAAAAGAGGACATGAGATGACTTTGGCTGATAGGATTAAGGAGAACCCTAAGGCGTTTTACAGGTATGTCAAGAACAGAAGGTTGGTCAGGGCAAGATTAGGGCCAGTTACAGACAGTAGAGGGAAGTTGTGTGTGGAACCAGAGGAGATTGGAGAGGCGTTGAACCAATATTTCTCTTCGGTGTTCACGCAGGGGGACATGAATATAGCTGGGGAGTTCACTGGGGTGCAGAGGTGTAAAATAGACTCATTGGGCCGAAGGGCCTGTTTCCCGTGCTGTGTTGTTCTTTGTTCTTTGTTCTCGACAGTATTGCAGTTGATAAGGGGGATGTGCTGGATATTCTTGAGGGTTTGAAAATAGATAAGTCCCCTGGTCCAGATGGGATTTACCCTAGGATTCTTTGGGAGGTAAGAGAGGTGATTGCGGAGCCTCTGGCTCTGATCTTCAGGTCGTCATTGGTCTCAGGTATAGTCCCGGAGGATTGGAGGTTAGCGAATGTTGTCCCATTGTTTAAGAAGGGGAACAGAGACTTCCCCGGGAATTATAGACCGGTGAGACATAGAACATAGAACACTACAGCACAAACAGGCCCTTCGGCCCACGAGTTGTGCCAATCACATCAACCCCACCAATCTATAGACCTATCTATAACCCCCAATCCCATTAAACCCCATATACTCATCCAGAAGTCTTTTAAAAGACCCCAGCGAGTTCGCCTCCACCACCGACGACGGCAGCCGATTCCATTCACTCACCACCCTCTGAGTGAAAAACTTACCCCTAACATCACTTTAAAGGCATATTTGTCAAGATGCCCCTTAAAACTCACTACCGTATCCGTTTCCACTCCCTCCCCCCGGCAGCGAGTTCCAGACACCCACCCCCTCTGTGTAAGAAATCTCCCTCGTACATCTCCTTTAAACCTTGCTCCTCACACCTTAAACCTGTGCCCCCAGTAATTGACTCTTCCACCCTGGGAAAAAGCTTCTGACTATCCACTCTGTCCGTGCCCCTCATAATCCTGTAGACTTCTATCAGGTCTCCCCTCAACCTCCATCACTCCAGTGAGAACAAACCAAGTTTCTCCAACCTCTCCTCATAGCTAATGCCCTCCATACCAGGGGCAACATCCTGGTAAATCTTTTCTGTACCCTCTCCAAAGCCTCCACATCCTTCTGGTAGTGTGGTGACCAGAATTGAAATACATTTTCCCTGAAGGTAGGGAAGTCTAAAACCAGAGGGCATAGGTTTAAGGTGAGAGGGGAGAGATAGAAAAGTGCCCAGAGGGGCAATTTTTTTCACACAGGGGGTGGTGAGTGTCTGGAATAAGCTGCCAGAGGGAGTAGTAGAGATGGATACAATTTTATCTTTTAGAAAGCATTTAGATAGTGACATGGGACGATGGGTACAGACAGATATGGACCGAACGCGGGCAATTGGGATTAGTTTAGGGGGGTTTAAAAATGGAGAAGTTGGGCTAAAGGGCCTGTTTCTATGCTGTAAACCTCTATGACTCTATGGATAAGCTTGGAATAGAGGGCTATGATCCCTGAAGGGTAGGGACTTTTAGTTCAGTCAGTGCAGGCTTGGCGAGCCGAGGGGTCAGTGCTGTAATTTCCTTTGTTGTCTGTCTCTCCTGATTGTGATCTGTAAGCTAGGAAGTTCAGGATCCAATTACAGAGGGAAGAACCCAGGCCCAGGCCACACAGTTTGGAGATGCCATAGATATTAATGCCCAGAAATGAGTAAAACTAATCTGAAAAAATGATGGCATCAAATTGGAAATGTAGAAAGCCAAAAATGTTTGTTTCTGTTCTACAGCGATGTGTCTTGTGGGAAAATACAGTGTAAAGGAGGCAGCAAATATCCGCAGCGAGGGGGACAGGTGAAAATTTTGGAAAGCTCTTTCACAATTGGCAAAGTGATCTATCACTGCAGAGGAATAGCTACGATCATATCTGATGCCGGTACTCCAGATTTAATCCGTCATGGATCCAAGTGTGGTCTTCGTAAGGTAACCAATTTCCTGTCAATTGCAATCAGTATTAACTCAGAGGGAATTTTCCCCTCTTCCTTCCAGCCCAGTCCTTCACCACATTCCCCCTCCCCACTCCATTCACCCTCCTCTCAAACACATCCCCCTTCTTCTCCACTGCGATTCACTTTCCTTCTCATCTCTTTTGTGGATTTTGCCATCGTGCTTTTTAATTTTTGTCCCTGTTCCTGAATTTTCTACCATTCCAACAATCCCTTTCCTGTTGACGTGTTAACATACCTGGCAGACAGCTCCTGACGGCCGAGAGTTTAGATGCAGATATTGTAAAGGGGGAGCGAATTCAACCTGAGACAAAGAGAGATTTCCTGACTCAGAGGTGAGAATGTTTGAATCAGCTCACTCAGTCAGGTTTAACACTGAGGCTGAAAGGAATCCGAGACAGTGGGGCCAGTAAAGGACGGATTTGCTTGGTTATTTTGAAATAGTTCTTCAGCGTACAGCAGCTTCAGGAGCTGGATGGCCAATTTCTGCTCATACTGTCCATACTCTTCACCAACGCTTTTGATAAGGTCCCCCATGCAAGACTTCTTGAGAAGGTGAGAGGGCATGGGATCCAAGGGCCTTTGGCCTTGTGGATCCAGAACTGGCTTGCCTGCAGAAGGCAGAGAGTGGTTGTGGATGGGTCTTTTTCGGAATGGAGGTCAGTCACCAGTGGGGTGCCCCAGGGATCTGTTCTGGGACCCTTGTTGTTTGTCATTTTCATAAATGACCTGGATGAGGAAGTGGAGGGATGGGTTAGCAAGTTCGCTGATGACACGAAGGTCGGTGATGTTGTGGATGGTCTGGAAGGATGTCAAAAGTTGCAGCAGGACATAGACAGGATGCAGGAATGGGCGGAGAAGTGGCAGATGGACTTCAAAGCGGATAAATGTGTAGTCGTCCATTTCGGCAGAACCAACGGGATGAACGAGTACACTATCAAGGGCAGGAGTCTTAGTAGCGTTGAAGAGCAGAAGGATCTCGGGGTCTGGGTCCACAGGACTCTTAAATCGGCCTCGCAGGTGGAGGAGGTGGTCAAGAAGGCGTATGGTGTACTGGCCTTCATTAATCGAGGGATTGAGTTTAGGAGTCAGGAGGTAATGCTGCAACTTTACAGGACCCTCGTCAGGCCTCATTTGGAGTATTGTGTGCAGTTCTGGTCTCCTCACTATAGGAAAGACGTAGAAGCTATTGAAAGGGTGCAGAGGAGATTTACAAGGATGTTGCCTGGACTGGGAGGCATGCCTTATGAAGATAGGTTGAGGGAGCTGGGACTCTTTTCCCTGGAGAGACGAAGGTTGAGAGGCGACCTGATAGAAGTTTATAAAATGTTGAGAGGAATAGATAGGGTGGACTCTCAGAGGCTATTTCCCCGGGTTGAAATGGTCGCTACGAGAGGACACAGATTTAAGGTGCGGGGAGGGAAGTACAGAAGTGATGTTAGGGGTAAGTTTTTCACTCAGAGGGTGGTGAGTGAATGGAATCGGCTGCCGTCATCGGTGGTGGAGGCGAACTCGCTGGGGTCTTTTAAAAGACTTCTGGATGAGTATATGGGGTTTAATGGGATTGGGGGTTTAGATAGGTCTATAGATTGGTGGGGTTGATGTGATCGGCGCAACTCGAGGGCCGAAGGGCCTGTTTGTGCTGTAATGTTCTATGTTCTAAAAGCTCTGGAATCCCTGGTCTTGCCAGCCTGGGAGAGCCAGCTGTGTTTGCCCATCAGTGTGACACTCCGTGCCCACACACTGGCACAGAGGACACCCTACCAGAACAGGAGAAAGATCAGTCACCTCACTCAAGGGTAACTGTACTGGCATCACCCCCAAATCTTCACCCCCTTCTGTGTGCAGCACCCCGCGCCCCCCACTCCTCCCCCCCTCCCCCCCCCCCCCCCCCCACCCCCCGACAACACCCCACTGGGTTCCAGCCCCTGACCCCCTGGTGCCTGCCTCTAATGCTCCCCCACCCCCTCACAACCCGCGCACACTGAGCTCCCCACCCACACACACCTCCCCTCCCCACAGCACCCCCATCCTCTCCTGAGTCCTGCCCTCGGACAGGCTTCCTGCTGTCAGCGCTCCGCGTGTTATTGCCAGAAACAAGTTCCATCTGAGACGAGGGAAAGCTCTCCAGCCCCTCAGCCATGACCCACACTGAGCTGCTGGCACAGCCCGTGGGGTCCCGCTGTGTCCTGGTGCTGTGCCCGCTTGGCCTTGGCACCGTCCCTCTGTGTCTCTGCTGTCCCGCTGGGTCTCCTGCAAGCTCTCCAGCCCCTCAGCCATGACCCACACTGAGCTGCTGGCACAGCCCGTGGGGTCCCGCTGTGTCCTGGTGCTGTGCCCGCTTGGCCTTGGCACCGTCCCTCTGTGTCTCTGCTGTCCCGCTGGGTCTCCTGCAAGCTCTCCAGCCCCTCAGCCATGACCCACACTGAGCTGATGCCATCGTAGACCTCTGTGTCTCTGCTGTCCCGCTGGGTCTCCTGCAAGCTCTCCAGCCCCTCAGCCATGACCCACACTGAGCTGATGCCATCATAGACCTCTGTGTCTCTGCTGTCCCGCTCGGTCTCCTGCAAGCTCTCCAGCCCCTCAGCCATGAGCCACAGAATCTCAAGAAGCCTGCTGAGTCCCTCAGCTGTGGCCCACAGTGTCTCGTCCAGGACCCTCTAGGACTCTGATGTGACTCAGCCATCGCGTGGAGCCTGCCACTCATGGTGAGGATCCCCTGCCCCAGGCTTTCCACCACAAATGCCACCCTTGCACTGTTGGTCTGAGAACCACACAAGACAGTCAATAGCTGGTCCACTGAAAGCTTTGGGACCCCTCCCAGCAGCCTCGCAGTGGGTCTAGTATGGCCTTTAGTTCTTCCTGCATTCCCTGGCTGTTACTGCACCTCCAGCAGCTGAGGGAGAAGTGATCTCAGAGGCCCAGCGTGTAACCTGGGGCCAGCTCAATCCTCGCTTCCGACAGGTCTCACCTCCACCTATGTCCACCTGAGGATGTGTCGTGAGCATCACAGACTCTCACCCAAAAGCCTCACCACTAACTCGGCCCACCAAGGAGATCATCTCTGGGATGGTGAACTGTGATGTGGAGGCTGGTATCAACAAACTGGTGCTGGCCTTTCCTCCCAGAGCTTCCCGAGCTGTCATGGGGGGTCTGAGCGAGAGCGGTGGGGAAGGGGATGGAGAGGAGGGCAATGTGATACGGTGGGGAAGGGGATGGGGAGGAGGGCAATGTGATACGATGGGGAAGGGGATGGGGAGGAGGGCAATGTGACACAGTGGGGAAGGGGATGGGGAGGAGGGCAATGTGATACGGTGGGGAAGGGGATGGGGAGGAGGGCAATGTGACACAGTGGGGAAGGGGATGGGGAGGAGGGCAATGTGATACGGTGGGAAGGGGATGGGGAGGAGGGCAATGTGACACAGTGGGGAAGGGGATGGGGAGGAGGGCAATGTGATACGGTGGGGAAGGGGATGGGGAGGAGGGCAGTGTGATACAGTGGGGAAGGGGATGGGGAGGAGGGCAATGTGATACAGGTGGGAAGGGGATGGGGAGGAGGGCAATGTGATACAGTGGGGAAGGGGATGGGGAGGAGGGCAATGTGATACAGTGGGGAAGGGGATGGGGAGGAGGGCAATGTGATATGGTGGGGAAGGGGATGGGGAGGTGGGCAATGTGATACGGTGGGGAAGGCGATGGGGAGGAGGGCAATGTGATACAGTGGGGAAGGGGATGGGGAGGAGGGCAATGTGATACAGTGGGGAAGGGGATGGGGAGGAGGGCAATGTGATATGGTGGGGAAGGGGATGGGGAGGTGGGCAATGTGATACGGTGGGGAAGGGGATGGGGAGGAGGGCAATGTGATACGGTGGGGAAGGGGATGGGGAGGAGGGCAATGTGATATGGTGGGGAAGGGGATGGGGAGGAGGGCAATGTGATACAGTGGGGAAGGGGATGGGGAGGAGGGCAATGTGATACGGTGGGGAAGGGGATGGGGAGGAGGGCAATGTGACACAGTGGGGAAGGGGATGGGGAGGAGGGCAATGTGATACAGTTGGGAAGGGGATGGGGAGGAGGGCAATGTGACACAGTGGGGAAGGGGATGGGGAGGAGGGCAATGTGATACAGTGGGAAAGGGGATGGGGATGAGGGCAATGTGATACAGTGGGGAAGGGGATGGGGAGGAGGGCAATGTGACACAGTGGGGAAGGGGATGGGGAGGAGGGCAATGTGATACAGTGGGGAAGGGGATGGGGAGGAGGGCAATGTGACACAGTGGGGAAGGGGATGGGGAGGAGGGCAATGTGACACAGTGGGGAAGGGGATGGGGAGGAGGGCAATGTGATACAGTGGGGAAGGGGATGGGGAGGAGGGCAATGTGACACAGTGGGGAAGGGGATGGGGAGGAGGGCAATGTGATACAGTGGGGAAGGGGATGGGGAGGTGGGCAATGTGACACAGTGGGGAAGGGGATGGGGAGGAGGGCAATGTGACACAGTGGGGAAGGGGATGGGGAGGAGGCCAATGTGACACAGTGGGGAAGGGGATGGGGAGGAGGGCAATGTGACACAGTGGGGAAGGGGATGGGGAGGTGGGCAATGTGACACAGTGGGGAAGGGGATGGGGAGGAGGCCAATGTGATACAGTGGGGAAGGGGATGGGGAGGAGGGCAATGTGATACAGTGGGGAAGGGGATGGGGAGGAGGGCAATGTGATACAGTGGGGAAGGGGATGGGGAGGAGGGCAATGTGATACCGTGGGGAAGGGGATGGGGAGGAGGGCAATGTGATACGGTGGGGAAGGGGATGGGGAGGAGGGCAATGTGATACAGTGGGGAAGGGGATGGGGAGGAGGGCAATGTGACACAGTGGGGAAGGGGATGGGGAGGAGGGCAATGTGACACAGTGGGGAAGGGGATGGGGAGGAGGGCAATGTGACACAGTGGGGAAGGGGATGGGGAGGAGGCCAATGTGATACAGTGGGGAAGGGGATGGGGAGGAGGGCAATGTGATACAGTGGGGAAGGGGATGGGGAGGAGGGCAATGTGATACAGTGGGGAAGGGGATGGGGAGGAGGGCAATGTGATACGGCGGGGAAGGGGATGGGGAGGAGGGCAATGTGATACGGTGGGGAAGGGGATGGGGAGGAGGGCAATGTGATACAGTGGGGAAGGGGATGGGGAGGAGGGCAATGTGACACAGTGGGGAAGGGGATGGGGAGGAGGGCAATGTGATACGGTGGGGAAGGGGATGGGGAGGTGGGCAATGTGATACAGTGGGGAAGGGGATGGGGAGGAGGGCAATGTGATACAGTGGGGAAGGGGATGGGGAGGAGGGCAATGTGATACGGTGGGGAAGGGGATGGGGAGGAGGGCAATGTGATACGGTGGGGAAGGGGATGGGGAGGAGGGCAATGTGACACAGTGGGGAAGGGGATGGGGAGGAGGGCAATGTGATACGGTGGGGAAGGGGATGGGGAGGAGGGCAATGTGACACAGTGGGGAAGGGGATGGGGAGGAGGGCAATGTAATACGGTGGGGAAGGGGATGGGGAGGAGGGCAATGTGATACAGTGGGGAAGGGGATGGGGAGGAGGGCAATGTGACACAGTGGGGAAGAGGATGGGGAGGAGGGCAATGTGATACGGTGGGGAAGGGGATGGGGAGGAGGGCAATGTGATACAGTGGGGAAGGGGATGGGGAGGAGGGCAATGTGACACAGTGGGGAAGGGGATGGGGAGGAGGGCAATGTGATACAGTGGGGAAGGGGATGGGGAGGAGGGCAATGTGATACAGTGGGGAAGGGGATGGGGAGGAGGGAAATGTGACACAGTGGGGAAGGGGATGGGGAGGAGGGCAATGTGATACAGTGGTGAAGGGGATGGGGAGGAGGGCAATGTGATACAGTGGGGAAGGGGATGGGGAGGTGGGCAATGTGACACAGTGGGGAAGGGGATGGGGAGGAGGGCAATGTGACACAGTGGGGAAGGGGATGGGGAGGAGGGCAATGTGACACAGTGGGGAAGGGGATGGGGAGGAGGGCAATGTGACACAGTGGGGAAGGGGATGGGGAGGAGGGCAATGTGATACAGTGGGGAAGGGGATGGGGAGGTGGGCAATGTGATACGGTGGGGAAGGGGATGGGGAGGTGGGCAATGTGATACAGTGGGGAAGGGGATGGGGAGGAGGGCAATGTGATACAGTGGGGAAGGGGATGGGGAGGTGGGCAATGTGATACGGTGGGGAAGGGGATGGGGAGGAGGGCAATGTGATACAGTGGGGAAGGGGATGGGGAGGAGGGCAATGTGATACAGTGGGGAAGGGGATGGGGAGGAGGGCAATGTGATACAGTGGGGAAGGGGATGGGGAGGAGGGCAATGTGATATGGTGGGGAAGGGGATGGGGAGGTGGGCAATGTGATACGGTGTGAAGGGGATGGGGAGGAGGGCAATGTGACACAGTGGGGAAGGGGATGGGGAGGAGGGCAATGTGACACAGTGGGGAAGGGGATGGGGAGGAGGGCAATGTGATACAGTGGGGAAGGGGATGGGGAGGAGGGCAATGTGATACGGTGGGGAAGGGGATGGGGAGGAGGGCAATGTGATACAGTGGGGAAGGGGATGGGGAGGAGGGCAATGTGATACGGTGGGGAAGGGGATGGGGAGGAGGGCAATGTGATACAGTGGGGAAGGGGATGGGGAGGAGGGCAATGTGATACAGTGGGGAAGGGGATGGGGAGGAGGGCAATGTGATACAGTGGGGAAGGGGATGGGGAGGAGGGCAATGTGATATGGTGGGGAAGGGGATGGGGAGGTGGGCAATGTGATACGGTGGGGAAGGGGATGGGGAGGAGGGCAATGTGATATGGTGGGGAAGGGGATGGGGAGGAGGGCAATGTGATACAGTGGGGAAGGGGATGGGGAGGAGGGCAATGTGATACGGTGGGGAAGGGGATGGGGAGGAGGGCAATGTGACACAGTGGGGAAGGGGATGGGGAGGAGGGCAATGTGATACAGTGGGGAAGGGGATGGGGAGGAGGGCAATGTGACACAGTGGGGAAGGCGATGGGGAGGAGGGCAATGTGACACAGTGGGGAAGGGGATGGGGAGGAGGGCAATGTGATACGGTGGGGAAGGGGATGGGGAGGAGGGCAATGTGATACAGTGGGGAAGGGGATGGGGAGGAGGGCAATGTGACACAGTGGGGAAGGGGATGGGGAGGAGGGCAATGTGATACAGTGGGGAAGGGGATGGGGAGGTGGGCAATGTGACACAGTGGGGAAGGGGATGGGGAGGAGGGCAATGTGACACAGTGGGGAAGGGGATGGGGAGGAGGCCAATGTGACACAGTGGGGAAGGGGATGGGGAGGAGGGCAATGTGACACAGTGGGGAAGGGGATGGGGAGGTGGGCAATGTGACACAGTGGGGAAGGGGATGGGGAGGAGGGCAATGTGACACAGTGGGGAAGGGGATGGGGAGGAGGCCAATGTGATACAGTGGGGAAGGGGATGGGGAGGAGGGCAATGTGATACGGTGGGGAAGGGGATGGGGAGGAGGGCAATGTGATACGGTGGGGAAGGGGATGAGGAGGAGGGCAATGTGATACGGTGGGGAAGGGGATGGGGAGGAGGGCAATGTGACACAGTGGGGAAGGGGATGGGGAGGAGGGCAATGTGATACGGTGGGGAAGGGGATGGGGAGGAGGGCAATGTGATACAGTGGGGAAGGGGATGGGGAGGAGGGCAATGTGATACAGTGGGGAAGGGGATGGGGAGGAGGGCAATGTGATACAGTGGGGAAGGGGATGGGGAGGAGGGCAATGTGACACAGTGGGGAAGGGGATGGGGGGGAGGGCAATGTGATACGGTGGGGAAAGGGATGGGGAGGTGGGCAATGTGATACAGTGGGAAAGGGGATGGGGAGGAGGGCAATGTGATACAGTGGGGAAGGGGATGGGGAGGAGGGCAATGTGACACAGTGGGGAAGGGGATGGGGAGGAGGGCAATGTGATACGGTGGGGAAGGGGATGGGGAGGAGGGCAATGTGATACGGTGGGGAAGGGGATGAGGAGGAGGGCAATGTGATACGGTGGGGAAGGGGATGGGGAGGAGGGCAATGTGACACAGTGGGGAAGGGGATGGGGAGGAGGGCAATGTCATACAGTGGGGAAGGGGATGGGGAGGAGGGCAATGTGATACAGTGGGGAAGGGGATGGGGAGGAGGGCAATGTGATACAGTGGGGAAGGGGATGGGGAGGAGGGCAATGTGATACAGTGGGGAAGGGGATGGGGAGGAGGGCAATGTGACACAGTGGGGAAGGGGATGGGGAGGAGGGCAATGTGATACGGTGGGGAAGGGGATGGGGAGGTGGGCAATGTGATACAGTGGGGAAGGGGATGGGGAGGAGGGCAATGTGATACAGTGGGGAAGGGGATGGGGAGGAGGGCAATGTGACACAGTGGGGAAGGGGATGGGGAGGAGGGCAATGTGATACAGTGGGGAAGGGGATGGGGAGGAGGGCAATGTGATACAGTGGGGAAGGGGATGGGGAGGAGGGCAATGTGACACAGTGGGGAAGGGGATGGGGAGGAGGGCAATGTGATACAGTGGTGAAGGGGATGGGGAGGAGGGCAATGTGATACAGTGGGGAAGGGGATGGGGAGGTGGGCAATGTGACACAGTGGGGAAGGGGATGGGGAGGAGGGCAATGTGACACAGTGGGGAAGGGGATGGGGAGGAGGGCAATGTGACACAGTGGGGAAGGGGATGGGGAGGAGGGCAATGTGACACAGTGGGGAAGGGGATGGGGAGGAGGGCAATGTGATACAGTGGGGAAGGGGATGGGGAGGTGGGCAATGTGATACGGTGGGGAAGGGGATGGGGAGGTGGGCAATGTGATACAGTGGGGAAGGGGATGGGGAGGAGGGCAATGTGATACAGTGGGGAAGGGGATGGGGAGGTGGGCAATGTGATACGGTGGGGAAGGGGATGGGGAGGAGGGCAATGTGATACAGTGGGGAAGGGGATGGGGAGGAGGGCAATGTGACACAGTGGGGAAGGGGATGGGGAGGAGGGCAATGTGATACGGTGGGGAAGGGGATGGGGAGGAGGGCAATGTGATACAGTGGGGAAGGGGATGGGGAGGAGGGCAATGTGATACAGTGGGGAAGGGGATGGGGAGGAGGGCAATGTGATATGGTGGGGAAGTGGATGGGGAGGTGGGCAATGTGATACGGTGGGGAAGGGGATGGGGAGGAGGGCAATGTGATATGGTGGGGAAGGGGATGGGGAGGAGGGCAATGTGATACAGTGGGGAAGGGGATGGGGAGGAGGGCAATGTGATACGGTGGGGAAGGGGATGGGGAGGAGGGCAATGTGATACAGTGGGGAAGGGGATGGGGAGGAGGGCAATGTGACACAGTGGGGAAGGGGATGGGGAGGAGGGCAATGTGATACAGTGGGGAAGGGGATGGGGAGGAGGGCAATGTGACACAGTGGGGAAGGGGATGGGGAGGAGGGCAATGTGATACAGTGGGGAAGGGGATGGGGAGGAGGGCAATGTGATACAGTGGGGAAGGGGATGGGGAGGAGGGCAATGTGATACAGTGGGGAAGGGGATGGGGAGGAGGGCAATGTGATACAGTGGGGAAGGGGATGGGGAGGAGGGCAATGTGACACAGTGGGGAAGGGGATGGGGAGGAGGGCAATGTGATACGGTGGGGAAGGGGATGGGGAGGTGGGCAATGTGATACAGTGGGGAAGGGGATGGGGAGGAGGGCAATGTGATACAGTGTGGAAGGGGATGGGGAGGAGGGCAATGTGATACGGTGGGGAAGGGGATGGGGAGGAGGGCAATGTGATACGGTGGGGAAGGGGATGGGGAGGAGGGCAATGTGACACAGTGGGGAAGGGGATGGGGAGGAGGGCAATGTGATACAGTGGGGAAG
This sequence comes from Prionace glauca, assembly GCA_037974335.1. Taxonomy (NCBI): domain Eukaryota; kingdom Metazoa; phylum Chordata; class Chondrichthyes; order Carcharhiniformes; family Carcharhinidae; genus Prionace; species Prionace glauca. Next base: position 2,841,213 of record CM075721.1, read on the forward strand.
GGGATGGGGAGGAGGGCAATGTAATACGGTGGGGAAGGGGATGGGGAGGTGGGCAATGTGATACAGTGGGGAAGGGGATGGGGAGGAGGGCAATGTAATACGGTGGGGAAGGGGATGGGGAGGTGGGCAATGTGATACAGTGGGGAAGGGGATGGGGAGGAGGGCAATGTGATACAGTGGGGAAGGGGATGGGGAGGAGGGCAATGTGACACAGTGGGGAAGGGGATGGGGAGGAGGGCAATGTAATACGGTGGGGAAGGGGATGGGGAGGTGGGCAATGTGATACAGTGGGGAAGGGGATGGGGAGGAGGGCAATGTGATACAGTGGGGAAGGGGATGAGGAGGAGGGCAATGTGATACGGTGGGGAAGGGGATGGGGAGGAGGGCAATGTGATACGGTGGGGAAGGGGATGGGGAGGAGGGCAATGTGACACAGTGGGGAAGGGGATGGGGAGGAGGGCAATGTGATACGGTGGGGAAGGGGATGGGGAGGAGGGCAATGTGATACGGTGGGGAAGGGGATGGGGAGGAGGGCAATGTAATACGGTGGGGAAGGGGATGGGGAGGAGGGCAATGTGATACAGTGGGGAAGCGGATGGGGAGGAGGGCAATGTGATACAGTGGGGAAGAGGATGGGGAGGAGGGCAATGTGACACAGTGGGGAAGAGGATGGGGAGGAGGGCAATGTGATACGGTGGGGAAGGGGATGGGGAGGAGGGCAATGTGACACAGTGGGGAAGAGGATGGGGAGGAGGGCAATGTGATACGGTGGGGAAGGGGATGGGGAGGAGGGCAATGTGACACAGTGGGGAAGGGGATGGGGAGGAGGGCAATGTGATACAGTGGGGAAGGGGATGGGGAGGAGGGCAATGTGATACAGTGGGGAAGGGGATGGGGAGGAGGGCAATGTGATATAGTGGGGAAGGGGATGGGGAGGAGGGCAATGTGATACAGTGGGGAAGGGGATGGGGAGGAGGGCAATGTGACACAGTGGGGAAGGGGATGGGGAGGAGGGCAATGTGATACAGTGGTGAAGGGGATGGGGAGGAGGGCAATGTGATACAGTGGGGAAGGGGATGGGGAGGTGGGCAATGTGACACAGTGGGGAAAGGGATGGGGAGGAGGGCAATGTGACACAGTGGGGAAGGGGATGGGGAGGAGGGCAATGTGACACAGTGGGGAAGGGGATGGGGAGGAGGGCAATGTGACACAGTGGGGAAGGGGATGGGGAGGAGGGCAATGTGATACAGTGGGGAAGGGGATGGGGAGGTGGGCAATGTGATACGGTGGGGAAGGGGATGGGGAGGTGGGCAATGTGATACAGTGGGGAAGGGGATGGGGAGGAGGGCAATGTGATACAGTGGGGAAGGGGATGGGGAGGTGGGCAATGTGATACGGTGGGGAAGGGGATGGGGAGGAGGGCAATGTGATACAGTGGGGAAGGGGATGGGGAGGAGGGCAATGTGATACGGTGGGGAAGGGGATGGGGAGGAGGGCAATGTGATACAGTGGGGAAGGGGATGGGGAGGAGGGCAATGTGATACAGTGGGGAAGGGGATGGGGAGGAGGGCAATGTGATACGGTGGGGAAGGGGATGGGGAGGAGGGCAATGTGATATGGTGGGGAAGGGGATGGGGAGGAGGGCAATGTGATACGGTGGGGAAGGGGATGAGGAGGAGGGCAATGTGATACGGTGGGGAAGGGGATGGGGAGGAGGGCAATGTGACACAGTGGGGAAGGGGATGGGGAGGAGGGCAATGTGATACGGTGGGGAAGGGGATGGGGAGGAGGGCAATGTGATACAGTGGGGAAGGGGATGGGGAGGAGGGCAATGTGATACAGTGGGGAAGGGGATGGGGAGGAGGGCAATGTGATACAGTGGGGAAGGGGATGGGGAGGAGGGCAATGTGACACGGTGGGGAAGGGGATGGGGAGGAGGGCAATGTGATACGGTGGGGAAAGGGATGGGGAGGTGGGCAATGTGATACAGTGGGAAAGGGGATGGGGAGGAGGGCAATGTGATACAGTGGGGAAGGGGATGGGGAGGAGGGCAATGTGACACAGTGGGGAAGGGGATGGGGAGGAGGGCAATGTGATACGGTGGGGAAGGGGATGGGGAGGAGGGCAATGTGATACGGTGGGGAAGGGGATGAGGAGGAGGGCAATGTGATACGGTGGGGAAGGGGATGGGGAGGAGGGCAATGTGACACAGTGGGGAAGGGGATGGGGAGGAGGGCAATGTGATACAGTGGGGAAGGGGATGGGGAGGAGGGCAATGTGATACAGTGGGGAAGGGGATGGGGAGGAGGTCAATGTGATACAGTGGGGAAGGGGATGGGGAGGAGGGCAATGTGATACAGTGGGGAAGGGGATGGGGAGGAGGGCAATGTGACACAGTGGGGAAGGGGATGGGGAGGAGGGCAATGTGATACGGTGGGGAAGGGGATGGGGAGGTGGGCAATGTGATACAGTGGGGAAGGGGATGGGGAGGAGGGCAATGTGATACGGTGGGGAAGGGGATGGGGAGGAGGGCAATGTGATACGGTGGGGAAGGGGATGGGGAGGAGGGCAATGTGATACGGTGGGGAAGGGGATGGGGAGGAGGGCAATGTGACACAGTGGGGAAGGGGATGGGGAGGAGGGCAATGTGATACGGTGGGGAAGGGGATGGGGAGGAGGGCAATGTGATACAGTGGGGAAGGGGATGGGGAGGAGGGCAATGTGACACAGTGGGGAAGAGGATGGGGAGGAGGGCAATGTGATACGGTGGGGAAGGGGATGGGGAGGAGGGCAATGTGATACAGTGGGGAAGGGGATGGGGAGGAGGGCAATGTGACACAGTGGGGAAGCGGATGGGGAGGAGGGCAATGTGATACAGTGGGGAAGGGGATGGGGAGGAGGGCAATGTGATACAGTGGGGAAGGGGATGGGGAGGAGGGCAATGTGACACAGTGGGGAAGGGGATGGGGAGGAGGGCAATGTGATACAGTGGTGAAGGGGATGGGGAGGAGGGCAATGTGATACAGTGGGGAAGGGGATGGGGAGGTGGGCAATGTGACACAGTGGGGAAGGGGATGGGGAGGAGGGCAATGTGATACAGTGGGGAAGGGGATGGGGAGGTGGGCAATGTGACACAGTGAGGAAGGGGATGGGGAGGAGGGCAATGTGACACAGTGGGGAAGGGGATGGGGAGGAGGGCAATGTGACACAGTGGGGAAGGGGATGGGGAGGAGGCCAATGTGACACAGTGGGGAAGGGGATGGGGAGGAGGGCAATGTGACACAGTGGGGAAGGGGATGGGGAGGTGGGCAATGTGACACAGTGGGGAAGGGGATGGGGAGGAGGGCAATGTGACACAGTGGGAAAGGGGATGGGGAGGAGGCCAATGTGATACAGTGGGGAAGGGGATGGGGAGGAGGGCAATGTGATACGGTGGGGAAGGGGATGGGGAGGAGGGCAATGTGATACGGTGGGGAAGGGGATGGGGAGGAGGGCAATGTGATACAGTGGGGAAGGGGATGGGGAGGAGGGCAATGTGATACAGTGGGGAAGGGGATGGGGAGGAGGGCAATGTGATACAGTGGGGAAGGGGATGGGGAGGAGGGCAATGTGACACAGTGGGGAAGGGGATGGGGAGGAGGGCAATGTGATACGGTGGGGAAGGGGATGGGGAGGTGGGCAATGTGATACAGTGGGGAAGGGGATGGGGAGGAGGGCAATGTGATACAGTGGGGAAGGGGATGGGGGGGAGGGCAATGTGATACGGTGGGGAAGGGGATGGGGAGGAGGGCAATGTGATACGGTGGGGAAGGGGATGGGGAGGAGGGCAATGTGACACAGTGGGGAAGGGGATGGGGAGGAGGGCAATGTGATACGGTGGGGAAGGGGATGGGGAGGAGGGCAATGTGACACAGTGGGGAAGGGGATGGGGAGGAGGGCAATGTAATACGGTGGGGAAGGGGATGGGGAGGAGGGCAATGTGATACAGTGGGGAAGGGGATGGGGAGGAGGGCAATGTGACACAGTGGGGAAGAGGATGGGGAGGAGGGCAATGTGATACGGTGGGGAAGGGGATGGGGAGGAGGGCAATGTGATACAGTGGGGAAGGGGATGGGGAGGAGGGCAATGTGACACAGTGGGGAAGGGGATGGGGAGGAGGGCAATGTGATAGAGTGGGGAAGGGGATGGGGAGGAGGGCAATGTGATACAGTGGGGAAGGGGATGGGGAGGAGGGCAATGTGACACAGTGGGGAAGGGGATGGGGAGGAGGGCAATGTGATACAGTGGTGAAGGGGATGGGGAGGAGGGCAATGTGATACGGTGGGGAAGGGGATGGGGAGGAGGGCAATGTGATACAGTGGGGAAGGGGATGGGGAGGAGGGCAATGTGATACAGTGGGGAAGGGGATGGGGAGGAGGGCAATGTGATACGGTGGGGAAGGGGATGGGGAGGAGGGCAATGTGATATGGTGGGGAAGGGGATGGGGAGGAGGGCAATGTGATACGGTGGGGAAGGGGATGAGGAGGAGGGCAATGTGATACGGTGGGGAAGGGGATGGGGAGGAGGGCAATGTGACACAGTGGGGAAGGGGATGGGGAGGAGGGCAATGTGATACGGTGGGGAAGGGGATGGGGAGGAGGGCAATGTGATACAGTGGGGAAGGGGATGGGGAGGAGGGCAATGTGATACAGTGGGGAAGGGGATGGGGAGGAGGGCAATGTGATACAGTGGGGAAGGGGATGGGGAGGAGGGCAATGTGACACGGTGGGGAAGGGGATGGGGAGGAGGGCAATGTGATACGGTGGGGAAAGGGATGGGGAGGTGGGCAATGTGATACAGTGGGAAAGGGGATGGGGAGGAGGGCAATGTGATACAGTGGGGAAGGGGATGGGGAGGAGGGCAATGTGACACAGTGGGGAAGGGGATGGGGAGGAGGGCAATGTGATACGGTGGGGAAGGGGATGGGGAGGAGGGCAATGTGATACGGTGGGGAAGGGGATGAGGAGGAGGGCAATGTGATACGGTGGGGAAGGGGATGGGGAGGAGGGCAATGTGACACAGTGGGGAAGGGGATGGGGAGGAGGGCAATGTGATACAGTGGGGAAGGGGATGGGGAGGAGGGCAATGTGATACAGTGGGGAAGGGGATGGGGAGGAGGTCAATGTGATACAGTGGGGAAGGGGATGGGGAGGAGGGCAATGTGATACAGTGGGGAAGGGGATGGGGAGGAGGGCAATGTGACACAGTGGGGAAGGGGATGGGGAGGAGGGCAATGTGATACGGTGGGGAAGGGGATGGGGAGGTGGGCAATGTGATACAGTGGGGAAGGGGATGGGGAGGAGGGCAATGTGATACGGTGGGGAAGGGGATGGGGAGGAGGGCAATGTGATACGGTGGGGAAGGGGATGGGGAGGAGGGCAATGTGATACGGTGGGGAAGGGGATGGGGAGGAGGGCAATGTGACACAGTGGGGAAGGGGATGGGGAGGAGGGCAATGTGATACGGTGGGGAAGGGGATGGGGAGGAGGGCAATGTGATACAGTGGGGAAGGGGATGGGGAGGAGGGCAATGTGACACAGTGGGGAAGAGGATGGGGAGGAGGGCAATGTGATACGGTGGGGAAGGGGATGGGGAGGAGGGCAATGTGATACAGTGGGGAAGGGGATGGGGAGGAGGGCAATGTGACACAGTGGGGAAGCGGATGGGGAGGAGGGCAATGTGATACAGTGGGGAAGGGGATGGGGAGGAGGGCAATGTGATACAGTGGGGAAGGGGATGGGGAGGAGGGCAATGTGACACAGTGGGGAAGGGGATGGGGAGGAGGGCAATGTGATACAGTGGTGAAGGGGATGGGGAGGAGGGCAATGTGATACAGTGGGGAAGGGGATGGGGAGGTGGGCAATGTGACACAGTGGGGAAGGGGATGGGGAGGAGGGCAATGTGATACAGTGGGGAAGGGGATGGGGAGGTGGGCAATGTGACACAGTGAGGAAGGGGATGGGGAGGAGGGCAATGTGACACAGTGGGGAAGGGGATGGGGAGGAGGGCAATGTGACACAGTGGGGAAGGGGATGGGGAGGAGGCCAATGTGACACAGTGGGGAAGGGGATGGGGAGGAGGGCAATGTGACACAGTGGGGAAGGGGATGGGGAGGTGGGCAATGTGACACAGTGGGGAAGGGGATGGGGAGGAGGGCAATGTGACACAGTGGGAAAGGGGATGGGGAGGAGGCCAATGTGATACAGTGGGGAAGGGGATGGGGAGGAGGGCAATGTGATACGGTGGGGAAGGGGATGGGGAGGAGGGCAATGTGATACGGTGGGGAAGGGGATGGGGAGGAGGGCAATGTGATACAGTGGGGAAGGGGATGGGGAGGAGGGCAATGTGATACAGTGGGGAAGGGGATGGGGAGGAGGGCAATGTGATACAGTGGGGAAGGGGATGGGGAGGAGGGCAATGTGACACAGTGGGGAAGGGGATGGGGAGGAGGGCAATGTGATACGGTGGGGAAGGGGATGGGGAGGTGGGCAATGTGATACAGTGGGGAAGGGGATGGGGAGGAGGGCAATGTGATACAGTGGGGAAGGGGATGGGGGGGAGGGCAATGTGATACGGTGGGGAAGGGGATGGGGAGGAGGGCAATGTGATACGGTGGGGAAGGGGATGGGGAGGAGGGCAATGTGACACAGTGGGGAAGGGGATGGGGAGGAGGGCAATGTGATACGGTGGGGAAGGGGATGGGGAGGAGGGCAATGTGACACAGTGGGGAAGGGGATGGGGAGGAGGGCAATGTAATACGGTGGGGAAGGGGATGGGGAGGAGGGCAATGTGATACAGTGGGGAAGGGGATGGGGAGGAGGGCAATGTGACACAGTGGGGAAGAGGATGGGGAGGAGGGCAATGTGATACGGTGGGGAAGGGGATGGGGAGGAGGGCAATGTGATACAGTGGGGAAGGGGATGGGGAGGAGGGCAATGTGACACAGTGGGGAAGGGGATGGGGAGGAGGGCAATGTGATACAGTGGGGAAGGGGATGGGGAGGAGGGCAATGTGATACAGTGGGGAAGGGGATGGGGAGGAGGGCAATGTGACACAGTGGGGAAGGGGATGGGGAGGAGGGCAATGTGATACAGTGGTGAAGGGGATGGGGAGGAGGGCAATGTGATACAGTGGGGAAGGGGATGGGGAGGTGGGCAATGTGACACAGTGGGGAAGGGGATGGGGAGGAGGGCAATGTGACACAGTGGGGAAGGGGATGGGGAGGAGGGCAATGTGACACAGTGGGGAAGGGGATGGGGAGGAGGGCAATGTGACACAGTGGGGAAGGGGATGGGGAGGAGGGCAATGTGATACAGTGGGGAAGGGGATGGGGAGGTGGGCAATGTGATACGGTGGGGAAGGGGATGGGGAGGTGGGCAATGTGATACAGTGGGGAAGGGGATGGGGAGGAGGGCAATGTGATACGGTGGGGAAGGGGATGGGGAGGAGGGCAATGTGACACAGTGGGGAAGGGGATGGGGAGGAGGGCAATGTGATACAGTGGGGAAGGGGATGGGGAGGTGGGCAATGTGACACAGTGGGGAAGGGGATGGGGAGGAGGGCAATGTGACACAGTGGGGAAGGGGATGGGGAGGAGGGCAATGTGACACAGTGGGGAAGGGGATGGGGAGGAGGGCAATGTGACACAGTGGGGAAGGGGATGGGGAGGAGGGCAATGTTATACAGTGTGGAAGGGGATGGGGAGGAGGGCAATGTGATACAGTGGGGAAGGGGATGGGGAGGAGGGCAATGTGACACAGTGGGGAAGGGGATGGGGAGGAGGGCAATGTGATACAGTGGGGAAGGGGATGGGGAGGTGGGCAATGTGATACGGTGGGGAAGGGGATGGGGAGGAGGGCAATGTGACACAGTGGGGAAGGGGATGGGGAGGAGGGCAATGTGACACGGTGGGTAACGGGATGGGGAGGAGGGCAATGTGATACAGTGTGGAAGGGGATGGGGAGGTGGGCAATGTGACACAGTGGGGAAGGGAATGGGGAGGAGGGCAATGTGACACAGTGGGGAAGGGGATGGGGAGGAGGGCAATGTGATACAGTGGGGAAGGGGATGGGGAGGAGGGCAATGTGACACGGTGGGGAAGGGGATGGGGAGGAGGGCAATGTGATACGATGGGGAAGGGGATGGGGAGGAGGGCAATGTGATACAGTGGGGAAGGGGATGAGGAGGAGGGCAATGTGACACAGTGGGGAAGGGGATGGGGAGGATGGCAATGTGATACGGTGGGGAAGGGGATGGGGAGGAGGGCAATGTGACACAGTGGGGAAGGGGATGAGGAGGTGGGCAATGTGATACGGAGGGAAGGGGATGGGGAGGAGGGCAATGTGATACAGTGGGGAAGGGGATGGGGAGGAGGTCAATGTGACACAGTGGGGAAGGGGATGGGGAGGAGGGCAATGTGACACAGTAGGGAAGGGGATGGGGAGGAGGGCAATGTGACACAGTGGAGAAGGGGATGGGGAGGAGGGCAATGTGACACAGTGGGGAAGGGGATGGGGAGGAGGGCAATGTGATACAGTGGGGAAGGGGATGGGGAGGAGGGCAATGTGACACAGTGGGGAAGGGGATGGGGAGGAGGGCAATGTGACACAGTGGGGAAGGGGATGGGGAGGAGGGCAATGTGACACAGTGGGGAAGGGGATGGGGAGGAGGGCAATGTGACACAGTGGGGAAGGGGTTGGGGAGGTGGGCAATGTGATACGGTGGGGAAGGGGATGGGGAGGAGGGCAATGTGACACAGTGGGGAAGGGGATGGGGAGGAGGGCAATGTGATACAGTGGGGAAGGGGATGGGGAGGAGGGCAATGTGATACAGTGGGGAAGGGGATGGGGAGGTGGGCAATGTGATACAGTGGGGAAGGGGATGGGGAGGAGGGCAATGTGATACAGTGGGGAAGGGGATGGGGAGGAGGGCAAAGTGATACGGTGGGGAAGGGGATGGGGAGGAGGGCAATGTGATACAGTGGGGAAGGGGATGGGGAGGAGGGCAATGTGATACAGTGGGGAAGGGGATGGGGAGGAGGGCAATGTGACACAGTGGGGAAGGGGATGGGGAGGAGGGCAATGTGACACAGTGGGGAAGGGGATGGGGAGGAGGGCAATGTGACACAGTGGGGAAGGGGATGGGGAGGAGGGCAATGTGATACGGTGGGGAAGGGGATGGGGAGGAGGGCAATGTGACACCGTGGGGAAGGGGATGGGGAGGAGGGCAATGTGATACAGTGGGGAAGGGGATGGGGAGGTGGGCAATGTGATACAGTGGGGAAGGGGATGGGGAGGAGGGCAATGTGACACAGTGGGGAAGGGGATGGGGAAGAGGGCAATGTGATACGGTGGGGAAGGGGATGGGGAGGTGGGCAATGTGATACAGTGGGGAAGGGGATGGGGAGGAGGGCAATGTGACACGGTGGGGAAGGGGATGGGGAGGAGGGCAATGTGATACGGTGGGGAAGGGGATGGGGAGGAGGGCAATGTGATACGGTGGGGAAGGGGATGGGGAGGAGGGCAATGTGACACAGTGGGGAAGGGGATGGGGAGGAGGGCAATGTGACACAGTGGGGAAGGGGATGGGGAGGAGGGCAATGTGATACAGTGGGGAAGGGGATGGGGAGGTGGGCAATGTGATACAGTGGGGAAGGGGATGGGGAGGAGGGCAATGTGACACAGTGGGGAAGGGGATGGGGAGGAGGGCAATGTGATACAGTGGGGAAGGGGATGGGGAGGAGGGCAATGTGATACAGTGGGGAAGGGGATGGGGAGGAGGGCAATGTGACACAGTGGGGAAGGGGATGGGGAGGAGGGCAATGTGATACACTGGGGAAGGGGATGGGGAGGAGGGCAATGTGACACAGTGGGGAAGGGGATGGGGAGGAGGGCAATGTGATACGGTGGGGAAGGGGATGGGGAGGAGGGCAATGTGATACGGTGGGGAAGGGGATGGGGAGGAGGGCAATGTGATACACTGGGGAAGGGGATGGGGAGGAAGGCAATGTGACACAGTGGGGAAGGGGATGGGGAGGAGGGCAATGTGACACAGTGGGGAAGGGGATGGGGAGGAGGGCAATGTGATACAGTGGGGAAGGGGATGGGGAGGAGGGCAATGTGATACAGTGGGGAAGGGGTTGGGGAGAAGGGCAATGTGATACAGTGGGGAAGGGGATGGGGAGGAGGGCAATGTGATACGGTGGGGAAGGGGATGGGGAGGAGGGCAATGTGATACACTGGGGAAGGGGATGGGGAGGAGGGCAATGTGACACAGTGGGGAAGGGGATGGGGAGGAGGGCAATGTGACACAGTGGGGAAGGGGATGGGGAGGAGGGCAATGTGATACAGTGGGGAAGGGGATGGGGAGGAGGGCAATGTGATACAGTGGGGAAGGGGATGGGGAGGAGGGCAATGTGACACGGTGGGGAAGGGGATGGGGAGGAGGGCAATGTGACACAGTGGGGAAGGGGATGGGGAGGAGGGCAATGTGACACAGTGGGGAAGGGGATGGGGAGGAGGGCAATGTGATACAGTGGGGAAGGGGATGGGGAGGAGGGCAATGTGATACAGTGGGGAAGGGGATGGGGAGGAGGGCAATGTGACACAGTGGGGAAGGGGATGGGGAGGAGGGCAATGCGATACAGTGGGGAAGGGGATGGGGAGGAGGGCATTGCGATACGGTGGGGAAGGGGATGGGGAGGAGGGCAATGCGATACGGTGGGGAAGGGGATGGGGAGGAGGGCAATGTGATACGGTGGGGAAGGGGATGGGGAGGAGGGCAATGTGACACAGTGGGGAAGGGGATGGGGAGGAGGGCAATGTGATACAGTGGGGAGGGGATGGGGAGGAGGGCAATGTGATACAGTGAGGAAGGGGATGGGGAGGAGGGCAATGTGACACAGTGGGGAAGGGGATGGGGAGGAGGCCAATGTGATACAGTGGGGAAGGGGATGGGGCGGAGGGCAATGTGACACAGTGGGGAAGGGGATGGGGTGGTGGGCAATGTGACACAGTGGGGAAGGGGATGGGGAGGAGGGCAATGTGACACAGTGGGGAAGGGGATGGGGAGGAGGCCAGTGTGATACAGTGGGGAAGGGGATGGGGAGGAGGGCAATGTGATACGGTGGGGAAGGGGATGGGGAGGAGGGCAATGTGATACGGTGGGGAAGGGGATGGGGAGGAGGGCAATGTGATACGGTGGGGAAGGGGATGGGGAGGAGGGCAATGTGATACGGTGGGGAAGGGGATGGGGAGGAGGGCAATGTGATACAGTGGGGAAGGGGATGGGGAGGAGGGCAATGTGATACGGTGGGGAAGGGGATGGGGAGGAGGGCAATGTGATACAGTGGGGAAGGGGATGGGGAGGAGGGCAATGTGATACAGTGGGGAAGGGGATGGGGAGGAGGGCAATGTGATACAGTGGGGAAGGGGATGGGGAGGAGGGCAATGTGATACAGTGGGGAAGGGGATGGGGAGGAGGGCAATGTGACACAGTGGGGAAGGGGATGGGGAGGAGGGCAATGTGATACAGTGGGGAAGGGGATGGGGAGGAGGGCAATGTGATACAGTGGGGAAGGGGATGGGGAGGAGGGCAATGTGATACAGTGGGGAAGGGGATGGGGAGGAGGGCAATGTGACACAGTGGGGAAGGGGATGGGGAGGAGGGCAATGTGATACAGTGGGGAAGGGGATGGGGAGGAGGGCAATGTGATACAGTGGGGAAGGGGATGGGGAGGAGGGCAATGTGATACAGTGGGGAAGGGGATGGGGAGGAGGGCAATGTGATACAGTGGGGAAGGGGATGGGGAGGAGGGCAATGTGACACAGTGGGAAAGGGGATGGGGAGGAGGGCAATGTGATACGGTGGGGAAGGGGATGGGGAGGTGGGCAATGTGATACAGTGGGGAAGGGGATGGGGAGGAGGGCAATGTGATACAGTGTGGAAGGGGATGGGGAGGAGGGCAATGTGATACGGTGGGGAAGGGGATGGGGAGGAGGGCAATGTGATACGGTGGGGAAGGGGATGGGGAGGAGGGCAATGTGACACAGTGGGGAAGGGGATGGGGAGGAGGGCAATGTGATACGGTGGGGAAGGGGATGGGGAGGAGGGCAATGTGACACAGTGGGGAAGGGGATGGGGAGGAGGGCAATGTAATACGGTGGGGAAGGGGATGGGGAGGTGGGCAATGTGATACAGTGGGGAAGGGGATGGGGAGGAGGGCAATGTGATACAGTGGGGAAGGGGATGAGGAGGAGGGCAATGTGATACGGTGGGGAAGGGGATGGGGAGGAGTGCAATGTGATACGGTGGGGAAGGGGATGGGGAGGAGGGCAATGTGACACAGTGGGGAAGGGGATGGGGAGGAGGGCAATGTGATACGGTGGGGAAGGGGATGGGGAGGAGGGCAATGTGATACGGTGGGGAAGGGGATGGGGAGGAGGGCAATGTAATACGGTGGGGAAGGGGATGGGGAGGAGGGCAATGTGATACAGTGGGGAAGCGGATGGGGAGGAGGGCAATGTGATACAGTGGGGAAGCGGATGGGGAGGAGGGCAATGTGACACAGTGGGGAAGAGGATGGGGAGGAGGGCAATGTGATACGGTGGGGAAGGGGATGGGGAGGAGGGCAATGTGACACAGTGGGGAAGGGGATGGGGAGGAGGGCAATGTGATACAGTGGGGAAGGGGATGGGGAGGAGGGCAATGTGATACAGTGGGGAAGGGGATGGGGAGGAGGGCAATGTGATATAGTGGGGAAGGGGATGGGGAGGAGGGCAATGTGATACAGTGGGGAAGGGGATGGGGAGGAGGGCAATGTGACACAGTGGGGAAGGGGATGGGGAGGAGGGCAATGTGATACAGTGGTGAAGGGGATGGGGAGGAGGGCAATGTGATACAGTGGGGAAGGGGATGGGGAGGTGGGCAATGTGACACAGTGGGGAAAGGGATGGGGAGGAGGGCAATGTGACACAGTGGGGAAGGGGATGGGGAGGAGGGCAATGTGACACAGTGGGGAAGGGGATGGGGAGGAGGGCAATGTGACACAGTGGGGAAGGGGATGGGGAGGAGGGCAATGTGATACAGTGGGGAAGGGGATGGGGAGGTGGGCAATGTGATACGGTGGGGAAGGGGATGGGGAGGTGGGCAATGTGATACAGTGGGGAAGGGGATGGGGAGGAGGGCAATGTGATACAGTGGGGAAGGGGATGGGGAGGTGGGCAATGTGATACGGTGGGGAAGGGGATGGGGAGGAGGGCAATGTGATACAGTGGGGAAGGGGATGGGGAGGAGGGCAATGTGATACGGTGGGGAAGGGGATGGGGAGGAGGGCAATGTGATACAGTGGGGAAGGGGATGGGGAGGAGGGCAATGTGATACAGTGGGGAAGGGGATGGGGAGGAGGGCAATGTGATACGGTGGGGAAGGGGATGGGGAGGAGGGCAATGTGATATGGTGGGGAAGGGGATGGGGAGGAGGGCAATGTGATACGGTGGGGAAGGGGATGGGGAGGAGGGCAATGTGACACAGTGGGGAAGGGGATGGGGAGGAGGGCAATGTGATACGGTGGGGAAGGGGATGAGGAGGAGGGCAATGTGATACGGTGGGGAAGGGGATGGGGAGGAGGGCAATGTGACACAGTGGGGAAGGGGATGGGGAGGAGGGCAATGTGATACGGTGGGGAAGGGGATGGGGAGGAGGGCAATGTGATACAGTGGGGAAGGGGATGGGGAGGAGGGCAATGTGATACAGTGGGGAAGGGGATGGGGAGGAGGGCAATGTGATACAGTGGGGAAGGGGATGGGGAGGAGGGCAATGTGACACAGTGGGGAAGGGGATGGGGAGGAGGGCAATGTGATACGGTGGGGAAAGGGATGGGGAGGTGGGCAATGTGATACAGTGGGAAAGGGGATGGGGAGGAGGGCAATGTGATACAGTGGGGAAGGGGATGGGGAGGAGGGCAATGTGACACAGTGGGGAAGGGGATGGGGAGGAGGGCAATGTGATACGGTGGTGAAGGGGATGGGGAGGAGGGCAATGTGATACGGTGGGGAAGGGGATGAGGAGGAGGGCAATGTGATACGGTGGGGAAGGGGATGGGGAGGAGGGCAATGTGACACAGTGGGGAAGGGGATGGGGAGGAGGGCAATGTGATACAGTGGGGAAGGGGATGGGGAGGAGGGCAATGTGATACAGTGGGGAAGGGGATGGGGAGGAGGGCAATGTGATACAGTGGGGAAGGGGATGGGGAGGAGGGCAATGTGATACAGTGGGGAAGGGGATGGGGAGGAGGGCAATGTGACACAGTGGGGAAGGGGATGGGGAGGAGGGCAATGTGATACGGTGGGGAAGGGGATGGGGAGGTGGGCAATGTGATACAGTGGGGAAGGGGATGGGGAGGAGGGCAATGTGATACGGTGGGGAAGGGGATGGGGAGGAGGGCAATGTGATACGGTGGGGAAGGGGATGGGGAGGAGGGCAATGTGATACGGTGGGGAAGGGGATGGGGAGGAGGGCAATGTGACACAGTGGGGAAGGGGATGGGGAGGAGGGCAATGTGATACGGTGGGGAAGGGGATGGGGAGGAGGGCAATGTGATACAGTGGGGAAGGGGATGGGGAGGAGGGCAATGTGACACAGTGGGGAAGAGGATGGGGAGGAGGGCAATGTGATACGGTGGGGAAGGGGATGGGGAGGAGGGCAATGTGATACAGTGGGGAAGGGGATGGGGAGGAGGGCAATGTGACACAGTGGGGAAGCGGATGGGGAGGAGGGCAATGTGATACAGTGGGGAAGGGGATGGGGAGGAGGCCAATGTGATACAGTGGGGAAGGGGATGGGGAGGAGGGCAATGTGATACGGTGGGGAAGGGGATGGGGAGGAGGGCAATGTGATACGGTGGGGAAGGGGATGGGGAGGAGGGCAATGTGATACAGTGGGGAAGGGGATGGGGAGGAGGGCAATGTGATACAGTGGGGAAGGGGATGGGGAGGAGGGCAATGTGATACAGTGGGGAAGGGGATGGGGAGGAGGGCAATGTGACACAGTGGGGAAGGGGATGGGGAGGAGGGCAATGTGATACGGTGGGGAAGGGGATGGGGAGGTGGGCAATGTGATACAGTGGGGAAGGGGATGGGGAGGAGGGCAATGTGATACAGTGGGGAAGGGGATGGGGAGGAGGGCAATGTGATACGGTGGGGAAGGGGATGGGGAGGTGGGCAATGTGATACGGTGGGGAAGGGGATGGGGAGAAGGGCAATGTGATACAGTGGGGAAGGGGATGGGGAGGAGGGCAATGTGACACAGTGGGGAAGGGGATGGGGAGGTGGGCAATGTGATACGGTGGGGAAGGGGATGGGGAGGAGGGCAATGTGATACAGTGGGGAAGGGGATGGGGAGGAGGGCAATGTGATACAGTGGGGAAGGGGATGGGGAGGAGGGCAATGTGATACGGTGGGGAAGGGGATGGGGAGGAGGGCAATGTGATACGGTGGGGAAGGGGATGGGGAGGAGGGCAATGTGATACAGTGGGGAAGGGGATGGGGAGGAGGGCAATGTGATACAGTGGGGAAGGGGATGGGGAGGAGGGCAATGTGATACAGTGGGGAAGGGGATGGGGAGGAGGGCAATATGACACGGTGGGGAAGGGGATGGGGAGGAGGGCAATGTGATACGGTGGGGAAGGGGATGGGGAGGAGGGCAATGTGACACAGTGGGGAAGGGGATGGGGAGGAGGGCAATGTGACACAGTGGGGAAGGGGATGGGGAGGAGGGCAATGTGATACAGTGGGGAAGGGGATGGGGAGGACGGCAATGTGATACAGTGGGGAAGGGGATGGGGAGGAGGGCAATGTGATACAGTGGGGAAGGGGATGGGGAGGAGGGCAATGTGACACAGTGGGGAAGGGGATGGGGAGGAGGGCAATGTGACACAGTGGGGAAGGGGATGGGGAGGAGGGCAATGTGACACAGTGGGGAAGGGGATGGGGAGGAGGGCAATGTGACACAGTGGGGAAGGGGATGGGGAGGAGGGCAATGTGATACAGTGGGGAAGGGGATGGGGAGGAGGGCAATGTGACACAGTGGGGAAGGGGATGGGGAGGAGGGCAATGTGACACAGTGGGGAAGGGGATGGGGAGGAGGGCATTTTGACACAGTGGGGAAGGGGATGGGGAGGTGGGCAATGTGATACAGTGGGGAAGGGGATGGGGAGGTGGGCAATGTGATACAGTGGGGAAGGGGATGGGGAGGTGGGCAATGTGATACAGTGGGGAAGGGGATGGGGAGGAGGGCAATGTGATACGGTGGGGAAGGGGATGGGGAGGAGGGCAATGTGACACAGTGGGGAAGGGGATGGGGAGGAGGGCTATGTGATACAGTGGGGAAGGGGATGGGGAGGAGGGCAATGTGACACGGTGGGGAAGGGGATGGTGAGGAGGGCAATGTGATACAGTGGGGAAGGGGATGGGGAGGAGGGCAATGTGATACGGTGGGGAAGGGGATGGGGAGGAGGGCAATGTGACACAGTGGGGAAGGGGATGGGGAGGAGGGCTATGTGATACAGTGGGGAAGGGGATGGGGAGGAGGGCAATGTGATACGGTGGGGAAGGGGATGGGGAGGAGGGCAATGTGACACAGTGGGGAAGGGGATGGGGAGGAGGGCTATGTGATACAGTGGGGAAGGGGATGGGGAGGAGGGCAATGTGATACGGTGGGGAAGGGGATGGGGAGGAGGGCAATGTGATACGGTGGGGAAGGGGATGGGGAGGAGGGCAATGTGATACGGTGGGGAAGGGGATGGGGAGGAGGGCAATGTGATACGGTGGGGAAGGGGATGGGGAGGAGGGCAATGTGATACAGTGGGGAAGGGGATGGGGAGGTGGGCAATGTGATACGGTGGGGAAGGGGATGGGGAGGAGGGCAATGTGATACGGTGGGGAAGGGGATGGGGAGGAGGGCAATGTGATACGGTGGGGAAGGGGATGGGGAGGAGGGCAATGTCACACAGTGGGGAAGGGGATGGGGAGGAGGGCAATGTGATACTGTGGGGAAGGGGATGGGGAGGAGGGCAATGTGATACAGTGGGGAAGAGGATGGGGAGGAGGGCAATGTGATACGGTGGGGAAGGGGATGGGGAGGAGGGCAATGTGATACAGTGGGGAAGGGGATGGGGAGGAGGGCAATGTGATACGGTGGGGAAGGGGATGGGGAGGAGGGCAATGTGACACAGTGGGGAAGGGGATGGGGAGGAGGGCAATGTGATACAGTGGGGAAGGGGATGGGGAGGAGGGCAATGTGACACAGTGGGGAAGGGGATGGGGAGGAGGGCAATGTGATACGGTGGGGAAGGGGATGGGGAGGAGGGCAATGTGACACAGTGGGGAAGGGGATGGGGAGGAGGGGCAATGTGACACAGTGGGGAAGGGGATGGGGAGGAGGGCAATGTGATACAGTGGGGTAGGGGATGGGGAGGAGGGCAATGTGACACAGTGGGGAAGGGGATGGGGAGGAGGGCAAAGTGATACGGTGGGGAAGGGGATGGGGAGGAGGGCAATGTGATACAGTGGGGAAGGGGATGGGGAGGAGGGCAATGTGACACAGTGGGGAAGGGGATGGGGACGAGGGCAATGTGATACGGTGGGGAAGGGGATGGGGAGGAGGGCAATGTGACACAGTGGGGAAGGGGATGGGGAGGAGGGCAATGCGACACAGTGGGGAAGGGGATGGGGAGGAGGGCAATGTGACACAGTGGGGAAGGGGATGGGGAGGAGGGCAATGCGACACAGTGGGGAAGGGGATGGGGAGGAGGGCAATGTGACACAGTGGGGAAGGGGATGGGGAGGAGGGCAATGTGACACAGTGGGGAAGGGGATGGGGAGGAGGGCAATGTGACACAGTGGGGAAGGGGATGGGGAGGAGGGCAATGTGACACAGTGGGGAAGGGGATGGGGAGGAGGGCAATGTGACACAGTGGGGAAGGGGATGGGGAGGAGGGCAATGTGATACGGTGGGGAAGGCGATGGGGAGGAGGGCAATGTGACACAGTAGGGAAGGGGATGGGGAGGTGGGCAATGTGATACGGTGGGGAAGGGGATGGGGAGGAGGGCAATGTGATACAGTGGGGAAGGGGATGGGGAGGAGGGCAATGTGATACAGTGGGGAAGGGGATGGGGAGGAGGGCAATGTGATACGGTGGGGAAGGGGATGGGGAGGAGGGCAATGTGATACGGTGGGGAAGGGGATGGGGAGGAGGGCAATGTGATACGGTGGGGAAGGCGATGGGGAGGAGGGCAATGTGACACAGTAGGGAAGGGGATGGGGAGGTGGGCAATGTGATACGGTGGGGAAGGGGATGGGGAGGAGGGCAATGTGATACAGTGGGGAAGGGGATGGGGAGGAGGGCAATGTGATACAGTGGGGAAGGGGATGGGGAGGAGGGCAATGTGATACGGTGGGGAAGGGGATGGGGAGGAGGGCAATGTGACACAGTGGGGAAGGGGATGGGGAGGAGGGCAATGTGATACAGTGGGGAAGGGGATGGGGAGGAGGGCAATGTGATACAGTGGGGTAGGGGATGGGGCGGAGGGCAATGTGACACGGTGGGGAAGGGGATGGGGAGGAGGGCAATGTGATACAGTGGGGAAGGGGATGGGGAGGAGGGCAATGTGATACGGTGGGGTAGGGGATGGGGAGGAGGGCAATGTGATACAGTGGGGAAGGGGATGGGGAGGAGGGCAATGTGATACAGTGGGGAAGGGGATGGGGAGGAGGGCAATGTGATACGGTGGGGAAGGCGATGGGGAGGAGGGCAATGTGACACAGTGGGGAAGGGGATGGGGAGGTGGGCAATGTGATACGGTGGGGAAGGGGATGGGGAGGAGGGCAATGTGATACAGTGGGGAAGGGGATGGGGCGGAGGGCAATGTGATACAGTGGGGAAGGGGATGGGGAGGAGGGCAATGTGATACGGTGGGGAAGGGGATGGGGAGGAGGGCAATGTGACACAGTGGGGAAGGGGATGGGGAGGAGGGCAATGTGACACAGTGGGGAAGGGGATGGGGAGGAGGGCAATGTGATACAGTGGGGAAGGGGATGGGGAGGAGGGCAATGTGATACAGTGGTGAAGGGGATGGGGAGGAGGGCAATGTGACACAGTGGGGAAGGGGATGGGGAGGAGGGCAATGTGATACGGTGGGGAAGGGGATGGGGAGGAGGGCAATGTGATACAGTGGGGAAGGGGATGGGGAGGAGGGCAATGTGATACGGTGGGGAAGGGGATGGGGAGGAGGGCAATGTGACACAGTGGGGAAGGGGATGGGGAGGAGGGCAATGTGATACAGTGGGGAAGGGGATGGGGATGAGGGCAATGTGACACAGAGGGGAAGGGGATGTGGAGGAGGGCAATGTGACACAGTGGGGAAGGGGATGGGGAGGAGGGCAATGTGACACAGTGGGGAAGGGGATGGGGAGGAGGGCAATGTGATACGGTGGGGTAGGGGATGGGGAGGAGGGCAATGTGATACAGTGGGGAAGGGGATGGGGAGGAGGGCAATGTGTCACGGTGGGGAAGGGGATGGGGAGGAGGGCAATGTGATACAGTGGGGAAGGGGATGGGGAGGAGGGCAATGTGATACAGTGGGGAAGGGGATGGGGAGGAGGGCAATGTGATACAGTGGGGAAGGGGATGGGGAGGAGGGCAATGTGATACAGTGGGGAAGGGGATGGGGAGGAGGGCAATGTGATACAGTGGGGAAGGGGATGGGGAGGAGGGCAATGTGATACAGTGGGGAAGGGGATGGGGAGGAGGGCAATGTGATACAGTGGGGAAGGGGATGGGGAGGAGGGCAATGTGATACAGTGGGGAAGGGGATGGGGAGAAGGGCAATGTGACACAGTGGGGAAGGAGGGCAATGTGATACGGTGGGGAAGGGGATGGGGAGGAGGGCAATGTGACACAGTGGGGAAGGGGATGGGGAGGAGGGCAATGTGACACAGTGGGGAAGGGGATGGGGAGGAGGGCAATGTGACACAGTGGGGAAGGGGATGGGGATGAGGTCAATGTGACACAGTGGGTAAGGGGATGTGGAGTAGGGCAATGTGATACGGTGGGGAAGGGGATGGGGAGGAGGGCAATGTGACACAGTGGGGAAGGGGATGGGGAGGAGGGCAATGTGACACAGTGGGGAAGGGGATGGGGAGGAGGGCAATGTGACACAGTGGGGAAGGGGATGGGGAGGAGGGCAATGTGATACAGTGGGGAAGAGGATGGGGAGGAGGGCAATGTGATACAGTGGGGAAGAGGATGGGGAGGAGGGCAATGTGATACAGTGGGGAAGGGGATGGGGAGGAGGGCAATGTGATACGGTGGGGAAGGGGATGGGGAGGAGGGCAATGTGACACAGTGGGGAAGGGGATGGGGAGGAGGGCAATGTGACACAGTGGGGAAGGGGATGGGGAGGAGGGCAATGTGATACAGTGGGGAAGGGGATGGGGAGGTGGGCAATGTGACACAGTGGGGAAGGGGATGGGGAGGAGGGCAATGTGATACAGTGGGGAAGGGGATGGGGAGGAGGGCAATGTGACACAGTGGGGAAGGGGATGGGGAGGAGGGCAATGTGATACAGTGGGGAAGGGGATGGGGAGGTGGGCAATGTGACACAGTGGGGAAGGGGATGGGAAGGAGGGCAATGTGATACAGTGGGGAAGGGGATGGGGAGGAGGGCAATGTGACACAGTGGGGAAGGGGTTGGGGAGGAGGGCAATGTGATACGGTGGGGAAGGGGATGGGGAGGAGGGCAATGTGACACAGTGGGGAAGGGGATGGGGAGGAGGGCAATGTGATACAGTGGGGAAGGGGATGGGGAGGAGGGCAATGTGATACAGTGGGGAAGGGGATGGGGAGGAGGGCAATGTGACACAGTGGGGAAGGGGATGGGGAGGAGGGCAATGTGATACAGTGGGGTAGGGTATGGGGAGGAGGGCAATGTGACACAGTGGGGAAGGGGATGGGGAGGAGGGCAATGCGATACAGTGGGGAAGGGGATGGGGAGGAGGGCAATGTGATACAGTGGGGAAGGGGATGGGGAGGAGGGCAATGTGATACGGTGGGGAAGGGGATGGGGAGGAGGGCAATGTGACACAGTGGGGAAGGGGATGGGGAGGAGGGCAATGTGATACAGTGGGGTAGGGGATGGGGAGGAGGGCAATGTGACACAGTGGGGAAGGGGATGGGGAGGAGGGCAATGCGATACGGTGGGGAAGGGGATGATGAGGAGGGCAATGTGATACGGTGGGGAAGGGGATGGGGAGGAGGGTAATGCGATACGGTGGGGAAGGGGATGGGGAGGAGGGCAATGTGACACAGTGGGGAAGGGGATGGGGAGGAGGGCAATGTGATACAGTGGGGAAGGGGATGGGGAGAAGGGCAATGTGACACAGTGGGGAAGGAGGGCAATGTGATACGGTGGGGAAGGGGATGGGGAGGAGGGCAATGTGACACAGTGGTGAGGAGGGCAATGTGACACAGTGGGGAAGGGGATGGGGAGGAGGGCAATGTGACACAGTGGGGAAGGGGATGGGGAGGAGGGCAATGTGACACAGTGGGGAAGGGGATGGGGATGAGGTCAATGTGACACAGTGGGGAAGGGGATGGGGAGGAGGGCAATGTGACACAGTGGGGAAGGGGATGGGGAGGAGGGCAATGTGATACGGTGGGGAAGGGGATGGGGAGGAGGGCAATGTGATACAGTGGGGAAGGGGATGGAGAGGAGGGCAATGTGATACAGTGGGGAAGGGGATGGGGAGGAGGGCAATGTGATACAGTGGGGAAGGGGATGGGGAGGAGGGCAATGTGACACAGTGGGGAAGGGGATGGGGAGGAGGGCAATGTGACACAGTGGGGAAGGGGATGGGGAGGAGGGCAATGTGACACAGTGGGGAAGGGGATGGGGAGGAGGGCAATGTGACACAGTGGGGAAGGGGATGGAGAGGAGGGCAATGTGACACAGTGGGGAAGGGGATGGGGAGGAGGGCAATGTGACACAGTGGGGATGGGGAGGAGGGCAATGTGATACGGTGGGGAAGGGGATGGGGAGGAGGGCAATGTGATACGGTGGGGTAGGGGATGGGGAGGAGGGCAATGTGATACAGTGTGGAAGGGGATGGGGAGGAGGGCAATGTGATACAGTGGGGAAGGGGATGGGGAGGAGGGCAATGTGATACGGTGGGGAAGGCGATGGGGAGGAGGGCAATGTGATACGGTGGGGTAGGGGATGGGGAGGAGGGCAATGTGATACAGTGGGGAAGGGGATGGGGAGGAGGGCAATGTGATACAGTGGGGAAGGGGATGGGGAGGAGGGCAATGTGATACGGTGGGGAAGGGGATGGGGAGGTGGGCAATGTGATACGGTGGGGAAGGGGATGGGGAGGAGGGCAATGTGATACAGTGGGGAAGGGGATGGGGCGGAGGGCAATGTGATACAGTGGGGAAGGGGATGGGGAGGAGGGCAATGTGATACAGTGGGGAAGGGGATGGGGAGGAGGGCAATGTGACACAGTGGGGAAGGGGATGGGGAGGAGGGCAATGTGATACAGTGGGGAAGGGGATGGGGAGAAGGGCAATGTGACACAGTGGGGAAGGAGGGCAATGTGATACAGTGGGGAAGGGGATGGGGAGGAGGGCAATGTGATACAGTGGGGAAGGGGATGGGGAGGAGGGCAATGTGACACAGTGGGGAAGGGGATGGGGAGGAGGGCAATGTGACACAGTGGGGAAGGGGATGGGGAGGAGGGCAATGTGACACAGTGGGGAAGAGGATGGGGAGGAGGGCAATGTGATACAGTGGGGAAGAGGATGGGGAGGAGGGCAATGTGATACAGTGGGGAAGGGGATGGGGAGGAGGGCAATGTGATACGGTGGGGAAGGGGATGGGGAGGAGGGCAATGTGACACAGTGGGGAAGGGGATGGGGAGGAGGGCAATGTGACACAGTGGGGAAGGGGATGGGGAGGAGGGCAATGTGATACAGTGGGGAAGGGGATGGGGAGGTGGGCAATGTGACACAGTGGGGAAGGGGATGGGGAGGAGGGCAATGTGATACAGTGGGGAAGGGGATGGGGAGGAGGGCAATGTGACACAGTGGGGAAGGGGATGGGGCGGAGGGCAATGTGATACAGTGGGGAAGGGGATGGGGAGGAGGGCAATGTGATACAGTGGGGAAGGGGATGGGGAGGAGGGCAATGTGACACAGTGGGGAAGGGGATGGGGAGGAGGGCAATGTGATACAGTGGGGAAGGGGATGGGGAGAAGGGCAATGTGACACAGTGGGGAAGGGGGGCAATGTGATACAGTGTGGAAGGGGATGGGGAGGAGGGCAATGTGATACAGTGGGGAAGGGGATGGGGAGGAGGGCAATGTGACACAGTGGGGAAGGGGATGGGGAGGAGGGCAATGTGACACAGTGGGGAAGGGGATGGGGAGGAGGGCAATGTGACACAGTGGGGAAGAGGATGGGGAGGAGGGCAATGTGATACAGTGGGGAAGAGGATGGGGAGGAGGGCAACGTGATACGGTGGGGAAGGGGATCGGGAGGAGGGCAATGTGACACAGTGGGGAAGGGGATGGGGAGGAGGGCAATGTGACACAGTGGGGAAGGGGATGGGGAGGAGGGCAATGTGATACAGTGGGGAAGGGGATGGGGAGGTGGGCAATGTGACACAGTGGGGAAGGGGATGGGGAGGAGGGCAATGTGATACAGTGGGGAAGGGGATGGGGAGGAGGGCAATGTGACACAGTGGGGAAGGGGATGGGGAGGAGGGCAATGTGATACAGTGGGGAAGGGGATGGGGAGGTGGGCAATGTGACACAGTGGGGAAGGGGATGGGAAGGAGGGCAATGTGATACAGTGGGGAAGGGGATGGGGAGGAGGGCAATGTGACACAGTGGGGAAGGGGATGGGGAGGAGGGCAATGTGATACAGTGGGGAAGGGGATGGGGAGGTGGGCAATGTGACACAGTGGGGAAGGGGATGGGAAGGAGGGCAATGTGATACAGTGGGGAAGGGGATGGGGAGGAGGGCAATGTGACACAGTGGGGAAGGGGATGGGGAGGAGGGCAATGTGATACGGTGGGGAAGGGGATGGGGAGGAGGGCAATGTGACACAGTGGGGAAGGGGATGGGGAGGAGGGCAATGTGATACAGTGGGGAAGGGGATCGGGAGGAGGGCAATGTGATACAGTGGGGAAGGGGATGGGGAGGAGGGCAATGTGACACAGTGGGGAAGGGGATGGGGAGGAGGGCAATGTGATACAGTGGGGTAGGGTATGGGGAGGAGGGCAATGTGACACAGTGGGGAAGGGGATGGGGAGGAGGGCAATGTGATACGGTGGGGAAGGGGATGGGGAGGAGGGCAATGTGACACAGTGGGGAAGGGGATGGGGAGGAGGGCAATGCGACACAGTGGGGAAGGGGATGGGGAGGAGGGCAATGCGATACAGTGGGGAAGGGGATGGGGAGGAGGGCAATGCGATACAGTGGGGAAGGGGATGGGGAGGAGGGCAATGTGATACAGTGGGGAAGGGGATGGGGAGGAGGGCAATGTGATACGGTGGGGAAGGGGATGGGGAGGAGGGCAATGTGACACAGTGGGGAAGGGGATGGGGAGGAGGGCAATGTGATACAGTGGGGTAGGGGATGGGGAGGAGGGCAATGTGACACAGTGGGGAAGGGGATGGGGAGGAGGGCAATGCGATACGGTGGGGAAGGGGATGGGGAGGAGGGCAATGTGATACGGTGGGGAAGGGGATGGGGAGGAGGGTAATGCGATACGGTGGGGAAGGGGATGGGGAGGAGGGCAATGTGATACGGTGGGGAAGGGGATGGGGAGGAGGGCAATGTGACACAGTGGGGAAGGGGATGGGGAGGAGGGCAATGTGATACAGTGGGGAAGGGGATGTGGAGGAGGGCAATGTGACACAGTGGGGAAGGCGATGGGGAGGAGGGCAATGTGATACGGTGGGGAAGGGGATGGGGAGGAGGGCAATGTGATACAGTGGGGAAGGGGATGGGGAGGAGGGCAATGTGATACGGTGGGGAAGGGGATGGGGAGGAGGGCAATGTGACACAGTGGGGAAGGGGATGGGGAGGAGGGCAATGTGATACGGTGGGGAAGGGGATGGCGAGGAGGGCAATGTGATACAGTGGGGAAGGGGATGGGGAGGAGGGCAATGTGATACAGTGGGGAAGGGGATGGGGAGGAGGGCAATGTGATACGGTGGGGAAGGGGATGGGGAGGAGGGCAATGTGATACGGTGGGGTAGGGGATGGGGAGGAGGGCAATGTGATACAGTGGGGAAGGGGATGGGGAGGAGGGCAATGTGATACAGTGGGGAAGGGGATGGGGAGGAGGACAATGTGATACGGTGGGGAAGGCGATGGGGAGGAGGGCAATGTGACACAGTGGGGAAGGGGATGGGGAGGTGGGCAATGTGATACGGTGGGGAAGGGGATGGGGAGGAGGGCAATGTGATACAGTGGGGAAGGGGATGGGGCGGAGGGCAATGTGATACAGTGGGGAAGGGGATGGGGAGGAGGGCAATGTGATACAGTGGGGAAGGGGATGGGGAGGAGGGCAATGTGACACAGTGGGGAAGGGGATGGGGAGGAGGGCAATGTGATACAGTGGGGAAGGGGATGGGGAGAAGGGCAATGTGACACAGTGGGGAAGGAGGGCAATGTGATACGGTGGGGAAGGGGATGGGGAGGAGGGCAATGTGACACAGTGGGGAGGAGGGCAATGTGACACAGTGGGGAAGGGGATGGGGAGGAGGGCAATGTGACACAGTGGGGAAGGGGATGGGGAGGAGGGCAATGTGACACAGTGGGGAAGGGGATGGGGATGAGGTCAATGTGACACAGTGGGGAAGGGGATGGGGAGGAGGGCAATGTGACACAGTGGGGAAGGGGATGGGGAGGAGGGCAATGTGATACGGTGGGGAAGGGGATGGGGAGGAGGGCAATGTGATACAGTGGGGAAGGGGATGGGGAGGAGGGCAATGTGATACAGTGGGGAAGGGGATGGGGAGGAGGGCAATGTGATACAGTGGGGAAGGGGATGGGGAGGAGGGCAATGTGACACAGTGGGGAAGGGGATGGGGAGGAGGGCAATGTGACACAGTGGGGAAGGGGATGGGGAGGAGGGCAATGTGATACAGTGGGGAAGGGGATGGGGAGAAGGGCAATGTGACACAGTGGGGAAGGAGGGCAATGTGATACGGTGGGGAAGGGGATGGGGAGGAGGGCAATGTGACACAGTGGGGAGGAGGGCAATGTGACACAGTGGGGAAGGGGATGGGGAGGAGGGCAATGTGACACAGTGGGGAAGGGGATGGGGATGAGGTCAATGTGACACAGTGGGGAAGGGGATGGGGAGGAGGGCAATGTGATACGGTGGGGAAGGGGATGGGGAGGAGGGCAATGTGACACAGTGGGGAAGGGGATGGGGAGGAGGGCAATGTGATACAGTGGGGAAGGGGATGGGGAGGAGGGCAATGTGATACAGTGGGGAAGAGGATGGGGAGGAGGGCAATGTGATACAGTGGGGAAGAGGATGGAGAGGAGGGCAATGTGATACGGTGGGGAAGGGGATGGGGAGGAGGGCAATGTGACACAGTGGGGAAGGGGATGGGGAGGAGGGCAATGTGACACAGTGGGGAAGGGGATGGAGAGGAGGGCAATGTGACACAGTGGGGAAGGGGATGGGGAGGAGGGCAATGTGACACAGTGGGGAAGGGGATGGGGAGGAGGGCAATGTGACACAGTGGGGAAGGGGATGGGGAGGAGGGCAATGTGATACGGTGGGGAAGGGCATGGGGAGGAGGGCAATGTGATACAGTGGGGAAGGGGATGGAGAGGAGGGCAATGTGATACAGTGGGGAAGGGATGGGGAGGAGGGCAATGTGATACAGTGGGAAGGGGATGGGGAGGAGGGCAATGTGATACAGTGGGGAAGGGGATGGGGAGGAGGACAATGTGACACAGTGGGGAAGAGGATGGGGAGGAGGGCAATGTGACACAGTGGGGAAGGGGATGGGGAGGAGGGCAATGTGACACAGTGGGGAAGGGATGGGGAGGAGGGCAATGTGACACAGTGGGGAAGGGGATGGGGAGGAGGGCAATGTGATACAGTGGGGAAGGGGATGGGAGGTGGGCAATGTGACACAGTGGGGAAGGGGATGGGGAGGAGGGCAATGTGATACAGTGGGGAAGGGGATGGGGAGGAGGGCAATGTGATATGGTGGGGAAGGGGATGGGGAGGAGGGCAATGTGATACGGTGGGGAAGGGGATGGGGAGGAGGGCAATGTGATACAGTGGGGAAGGGGATGGGGAGGAGGGCAATGTGACACAGTGGGGAAGGGGATGGGGAGGAGGGCAATATGACACAGTGGGAAGGGGATGGGGAGGAGGGCAATGTGACACAGTGGGGAAGAGAATGGGGAGGAGGGCAATGTGATACGGTGGGGAAGGGGATGGGGAGGAGGGCAATGTGACACAGTGGGGAAGGGGATGGGGAGGAGGGCAATGTGATACAGTGGGGAAGGGGATGGGGAGGAGGGCAATGTGATACAGTGGGGAAGAGGATGGGGAGGAGGGCAATGTGATACAGTGGGGAAGGGGATGGGGAGGAGGGCAATGTGATACAGTGGGGAAGGGGATGGGGAGGTGGGCAATGTGACACAGTGGGGAAGGGGATGGGGAGGAGGGCAATGTGATACTGTGGGGAAGGGGATGGGGAGGAGGGCAATGTGATACGGTGGGGAAGGGGATGGGGAGGTGGGCAATGTGATACAGTGGGGAAGGGGATGGGGAGGAGGGCAATGTGACACAGTGGGGAAGGGGATGGGGAGGAGGGCAATGTGATACAGTGGGGTAGGGGATGGGAGGAGGGCAATGTGACACGGTGGGGAAGGGGATGGGGAGGAGGGCAATGTGATACGGTGGGGAAGGGGATGGGGAGGAGGGCAATGTGACACAGTGGGGAAGGGGATGGGGAGGAGGGCAATGTGATACAGTGGGGAAGGGGATGGGGAGGAGGGCAATGTGATACAGTGGGGAAGGGATGGGGAGGAGGGCAATGTGATACGGTGGGGAAGGCGATGGGGAGGAGGGCAATGTGACACAGTGGGGAAGGGGATGGGGAGGTGGGCAATGTGATACGGTGGGGAAGGGGATGGGGAGGAGGGCAATGTGATACAGTGGGGAAGGAGATGGGGCGGAGGGCAATGTGATACAGTGGGGAAGGGGATGGGGAGGAGGGCAATGTGATACAGTGGGGAAGGGGATGGGGAGGAGGGCAATGTGATACAGTGGGGAAGGGGATGGGGAGGAGGGCAATGTGACACAGTGGGGAAGGGGATTGGGAGGAGGGCAATGTGATACAGTGGGGAAGGGGATGGGGAGAAGGGCAATGTGACACAGTGGGGAAGGGGATTGGGAGGAGGGCAATGTGATACAGTGGGGAAGGGGATGGGGAGAAGGGCAATGTGATACAGTGGGGAAGGGGATGGGGAGGAGGGCAATGTGATACAGTGGGGAAGGGGATGGGGAGGAGGGCAATGTGATACGGTGGGGAAGGGGATGGGGAGGAGGGCAATGTGATACAGTGGGGAAGGGGATGGGGAGGAGGGCAATGTGACACAGTGGGGAAGGGGATGGGGAGGAGGGCAATGTGCCACAGTGGGGAAGGGGATGGGGAGGAGGGCAATGTGACACAGTGGGGAAGGGGATGGGGATGAGGTCAATGTGACACAGTGGGGAAGGGGATGGGGAGGAGGGCAATGTGATACGGTGGGGAAGGGGGATGAGGAGGAGGGCAATGTGACACAGTGGGGAAGGGGATGGGGAGGAGGGCAATGTGATACGGTGGGGAAGGGGATGGGGAGGAGGGCAATGTGATACAGTGGGGAAGGGGATGGGGAGGAGGGCAATGTGATACAGTGGGGAAGGGGATGGGGAGGAGGGCAATGTGATACGGTGGGGAAGAGGATGGGGAGGAGGGCAATGTGACACAGTGGGGAAGGGGATGGGGAGGAGGGCAATGTGATACAGTGGGGAAGGGGATGGGGAGGAGGGCAATGTGACACAGTGGGGAAGGGGATGGAGAGGAGGGCAATGTGACACAGTGGGGAAGGGGATGGGGAGGAGGGCAATGTGATACAGTGGGGAAGGGGATGGGGAGGTGGGCAATGTGATACAGTGGGGAAGGGGATGGGGAGGTGGGCAATGTGATACAGTGGGGAAGGGGATGGGGAGGAGGGCAATGTGACACAGTGGGGAAGGGGATGGGGAGGAGGGCAATGTGACACAGTGGGGAAGGGGATGGGGAGGAGGGCAATGTGACACAGTGGGGAAGGGGATGGGGAGGAGGGCAATGTGACACAGTGGGGAAGGGGATGGGGAGGAGGGCAATGTGACACAGTGGGGAAGGGGATGGGGAGGAGGGCAATGTGACACAGTGGGGAAGGGGATGGGGAGGAGGGCAATGTGATACGGTGGGGAAGGGGATGGGGAGGAGGGCAATGTGACACAGTGGGGAAGGGGATGGGGAGGAGGGCAATGTGATACGGTGGGGAAGGGGATGGGGAGGAGGGCAATGTGATACGGTGGGGAAGGGGATGGGGAGGAGGGCAATGTGACACAGTGGGGAAGGGGATGGGGAGGAGGGCAATGTGATACAGTGGGGAAGGGGATGGGGAGGAGGGCAATGTGACACAGTGGGGAAGGGGATGGGGAGGAGGGCAATGTGATACGGTGGGGAAGGGGATGGGGAGGAGGGCAATGTGACACAGTGGGGAAGGGGATGGGGAGGAGGGCAATGTGATACGGTGGGGAAGGGGATGGGGAGGAGGGCAATGTGATACGGTGGGGAAGGGGATGGGGAGGAGGGCAATGTGATACAGTGGGGAAGGGGATGGGGAGGAGGGCAATGTGACACAGTGGGGAAGGGGATGGGGAGGAGGGCAATGTGACACAGTGGGGAAGGGGATGGGGAGGAGGGCAATGTGACACAGTGGGGAAGGGGATGGGGAGGAGGGCAATGTGATACCGTGGGGAAGGGGATGGGGAGGAGGGCAATGTGATACAGTGGGGAAGGGGATGGGAGGTGGGCAATGTGACACAGTGGGAAGGGGATGGGGAGGAGGGCAATGTGATACGGTGGGGAAGGGGATGGGGAGGAGGGCAATGTGACACAGTGGGGAAGGGGAGGGGGAGGAGGGCAATGTGATACGGTGGGGAAGGGGATGGGGAGGAGGGCAATGTGATACGGTGGGGAAGGGGATGGGGAGGAGGGCAATGTGATACGGTGGGGAAGGGGATGGGGAGGAGGGCAATGTGACACAGTGGGGAAGGGGATGGGGAGGAGGGCAATGTGACCCAGTGGGGAAGGGGATGGGAGGAGGGCAATGTGACACAGTGGGGAAGGGGATGGGGAGGAGGGCAATGTGACATAGTGGGGAAGGGGATGGGGAGGAGGGCAATGTGATACAGTGGGGAAGGGGATGGGGAGGAGGGCAATGTGATACAGTGGGGAAGGGGATGGGGAGGAGGGCAATGTGATACAGTGGGGAAGGGGATGGGGAGGTGGGCAATGTGACATAGTGGGGAAGGGGATGGGGAGGAGGGCAATGTGACATAGTGGGGAAGGGGATGGGGAGGTGGGCAATGTGATACAGTGGGGAAGGGGATGGGGAGGTGGGCAATGTGATACAGTGGGGAAGGGGATGGGGAGGTGGGCAATGTGATACACTGGGGAAGGGGATGGGGAGGAGGGTAATGCGATACGGTGGGGAAGGGGATGGGGAGGAGGGCAATGTGATACAGTGGGGAAGGGGATGGGGAGGTGGGCAATGTGACATAGTGGGGAAGGGGATGGGGAGGAGGGCAATGTGACACAGTGGGGAAGGGGATGGGGAGGTGGGCAATGTGATACAGTGGGGAAGGGGATGGGGAGGTGGGCAATGTGACATAGTGGGGAAGGGGATGGGGAGGAGGGCAATGTGATACAGTGGGGAAGGGGATGGGGAGGAGGGCAATGTGATACAGTGGGGAAGGGGATGGGGAGGTGGGCAATGTGATACACTGGGGAAGGGGATGGGGAGGAGGGTAATGCGATACGGTGGGGAAGGGGATGGGGAGGAGGGCAATGTGATACACTGGGGAAGGGGATGGGGAGGAGGGTAATGCGATACGGTGGGGAAGGGGATGGGGAGGAGGGCAATGTGATACAGTGGGGAAGGGGATGGGGAGGTGGGCAATGTGACATAGTGGGGAAGGGGATGGGGAGGTGGGCAATGTGATACAGTGGGGAAGGGGATGGGGAGGTGGGCAATGTGATACAGTGGGGAAGGGGATGGGGAGGTGGGCAATGTGATACACTGGGGAAGGGGATGGGGAGGAGGGTAATGCGATACGGTGGGGAAGGGGATGGGGAGGAGGGCAATGTGATACAGTGGGGAAGGGGATGGGGAGGTGGGCAATGTGACATAGTGGGGAAGGGGATGGGGAGGAGGGCAATGTGACACAGTGGGGAAGGGGATGGGGAGGTGGGCAATGTGATACAGTGGGGAAGGGGATGGGGAGGTGGGCAATGTGACATAGTGGGGAAGGGGATGGGGAGGAGGGCAATGTTATACAGTGGGGAAGGGGATGGGGAGGAGGGCAATGTGATACAGTGGGGAAGGGGATGGGGAGGTGGGCAATGTGATACACTGGGGAAGGGGATGGGGAGGAGGGTAATGCGATACGGTGGGGAAGGGGATGGGGAGGAGGGCAATGTGATACACTGGGGAAGGGGATGGGGAGGAGGGTAATGCGATACGGTGGGGAAGGGGATGGGGAGGAGGGCAATGTGATACAGTGGGGAAGGGGATGGGGAGGTGGGCAATGTGACATAGTGGGGAAGGGGATGGGGAGGTGGGCAATGTGATACAGTGGGGAAGGGGATGGGGAGGTGGGCAATGTGATACAGTGGGGAAGGGGATGGGGAGGTGGGCAATGTGATACACTGGGGAAGGGGATGGGGAGGTGGGCCCCAGACATCGGAGTCCCTTCTGTAACACAGGACACGTGTTGAGTGCAAGGGAGGGACCGGAATTTGGGCTGCAGATTTGGTAAATCTCAATGAATTGGAGGATTGGCAGCTGACCTCTGCGGCACAGACTGACCACACTGTCACTGATGGCTCAGTCACCATCCTGCCCACTCGATCCAGTGCCCGCACCTGAAAGGGCGTGAGGACTGATATCGGGCACACCACCCCGTGTCCTTTCCCACTCCCGATGGCAGGAAGCCTGCAAGGTGCTGGGGATGGCAGTCAGTGTACAGGGGTTGGAAGAACATAACATAATAACTCGGGACAGGAGTTGGTCTTGACCAGATTGTTGAGTTGACGAGTGTGTTCTTTGGTCGGATCTGTGGGTAATTGTCTGTAGTGTTCCTCATTGTTTAGTTGTCGGTACACTTCTTTACAGTAATCCGTTCTGTTCAGTATGACGATGGCCCCTCCTTTGTCTGCTGGTTTGATGACAATGTTGCAGTTTGTCTTGAGAGCGTGGATGGCGTTGCGTTGTGCTTGGGTGATGTTCGGGGCTGTCTGGTGAGTGCGGCTGATGAATCTGGTGTTAACGCACCTCCTGATGGTTTGGGCATACAAGTCCAGTCGAGGGCAGCGGCCTTCCGGAGGAGTCCAATTGGATTCCTTCCTCTTAGGCTGTTGCACTGCGGATCTCTCTGTCAGCTGTTCTGGTTCATCGACTGTCTCACTGTGTTCATTGTTGGCCTCTTGGGGTTTGTGGAAAAACTCCCACAGCCTCATTCGCCTGATGGATTCCTCTGTGTCCGCTGCGAGACTGATGGGGTCTATTTTGGTGGTGAGGCAGAAATTGAGCCCTCGGCTGAGAACTTTGATTCCATCTGGTTGAAGTGTGTCGTCCGACAAGTTAACAATGGACTTCCCGGCAGTGGTTCTGTTTTCTACTGTGATACCGGGGGAGGCTTGGTTGCTGCTGGTGGTGATGCCGAGTTTCTCAAGTTTCCTGTTCTTGGTGGACATGAAGATGGTAGAGAACATAGAACATTACAGCACAGTTCAGGTCCTTCAGCCCTCGATGTTGTGCCGAGCTATGTCCCAATCCCAAGGTCAGTCTATCCCACTCCCTATCATTCCGGTGTGCTCCATGTGCCTATCCAATAACCGCTTGAAAGTTCCTAAAGTGTCCGACTATCACAGCAGGCAGTGCATTCCACACCCCAACCACTCTCTGCGTAGAGAATCTACCTCGGACATCCCTCCTATATCTCCCACCATGAACTTTATAGTTATGCCCTAAAGGAACAATAGTGTAATTCCTTTGTCTCATCTGTTTGGCAGAGTTTCGCAGCTGGTCTGTGTCCTGAGCGCAAGTTGAGGATATGGATTGTATCTTGGTTTCCAGGATGTTTGCTGTCGAGCTGGTGAGAGAAAGGTTTGACGGCAAAGTCTCTCAGCGTAGTCTGTGTTATAGGGTGACCTGAGTGGGATCTGCCTACTCTCTTGCACCTTTGTAGAAACTTGATGTCTTTGTTGATATTGCGCCATCTTCTTGGAGATCCTGTCTACTTGGAGCTCATAGTTTGCAATGTTGGTGGTAGTCACGTTGTGGAGATGTCGGTGTTGGACTGGGGTAAACACAGTAATAAGTCTCACAACACCAGGTTAGAGTCCAACAGGTTTATTGAGTAGTAAATGCCACAAGCTTTCGGAGCGCTGCTCCTTCATCAAGTGGGTGGGAATTCTCTTCACAGAAACAATCTCAATTTACAAGATAACGATTGGAATGTGAGTCTTTACAGGTAATCAAGTCTTAACGGTACAGACAATGTGAGTGGAGAGAGGGTTAAGCACAGGTTAAAGTGATGTGTATTGTCTCCAGACAGGACAATTAGTGAGATTTTGCAAGTCAATGGGACCCTGTGTGAGAACCTCTCCAGCTACATCGAGGGCATCCTGAAACCCATTGTACAAAGAACCCCCAGCTTTTGTCGCGACACTACGGACTTCCTACTGAAACTCAGCACACATGGAGCAGTTGAACCAGGGACACTCCTCGTCACAATGGATGTCTCAGCGCTCTACACCAACATCCCCCACAACGATGGCATTGCTGCGCCTCATTTGGAGTACTGTGCGCAGTTCTGGTCGCCTCACTATAGGAAAGACGTAGAAGCTATTGAAAGGGTGCAGAGGAGATTTACAAGGATGTTGCCTGGACTGGGAGGCATGCCTTATGAAGATAGGTTGAGGGAGCTGGGACTCTTTTCCCTGGAGAGGCGAAGGTTGAGAGGCGACCTGATAGAAGTTTATAAAATGTTGAGAGGAATAGATAGGGTGGACTCTCAGAGGCTATTTCCCCGGGTTGAAATGGTCGCTACGAGAGGACACAGATTTAAGGTGCGGGGAGGGAAGTACAGAGGTGATGTTAGGGGTAAGTTTCACTCAGAGGGTGGTGAGTGATTGGAATCGGCTGCCGTCGTCGGTGGTGGAGGCGAACTCGCTGGGGTCTTTTAAAAGACTTCTGGATGAGTATATGGGGTTTAATGGGATTGGGGGTTATAGATAGGTCTATAGATTGGTGGGGTTGATGCGATCGGCGCAACTCGAGGGCCGAAGGGCCTGTTTGTGCTGTAATGTTCTATGTTCTATGTTCTATGACTGCCTCAGTACTCAATGCTGACAACTGCCAGTTTCCAGATGCAATTTTACAACTCATCCGCTTTATCCTGGACCACAATCTCTTCACCTTCAACAACCAGTTTTTCATCCAGACACACGGAACAGCCATGGGGACCAAATTTGCACCTCAATATGCCAACATCTTCATGCACAGGTTCGAACAAGACTTCTTCACTGCACAGAATCTTCAACCGATGCTATACACTAGATACATCGATGACATTTTCTTCCTTTGGCCTCATGGTGAACAATCACTGAAACAACTATATGATGATATCAACAAATTCCACCCCACCATCAGACTCACCATGGACTATTCCCCAGAATCAGTTGCATTCTTGGACACACTTATCTCCATTAAGGACGGTCACCTCAGCACCTCACTGTACCGCAAGCCCACAGACAATCTCACAATGCTCCACTTCTCCAGTTTCCACCCTAAACATGTTAAAGAAGCCATTCCCTATGGACAAGCCCTCCGTATACACAGGATTTGCTCAGATGAGGAGGATCGTGACAGACACCTCCAGACCCTGAAAGATGCCCTCATAAGAACAGGATATGGTGTTCGACTCATAGATCGGCAGTTCCGATGTGCCACAGCGAAAAACCGCACCGATCTCCTCAGAAGGCAAACACGGGACACAATGGACAGAGTACCCTTCGTCGTCCAGTACTTCCCCGGAGCGGAGAAGCTACAACATCTTCTCCGGAGTCTTCAACATATCATTGATGAAGACAAACATCTCGCCAGGGCTATCCCCACACCCCCACTTCTTGCTTTCAGACAACCACACAACCTCAAACAGACCATTGTTCACAGCAAATGAGGGGGAGTGGGGGTGGGGGGGAAGGGGTGAGTGAGGGTGTGAGGGGGAAGGGGGTGAATGGGGGTGTGAGGGGGAAGGGATGAGTGAGGGGACTGGGAGTGAGGGGGAAGGGATGAGTGAGGGTGTGAGGGGGAAGGGGGTGAATGGGGGTGTGGGGCGTATGAGGAAGGGAGGAGTGGGAGTGAGGGGGAAGGGGGTGAATGGGGGTGTGAGGGGGAAGGTGGGAGTGGGAGTGAGGGGGAAGGGATGAGTGAGGGTGTGAGGGGAAGGGGAGAGTGGGAGTGAATGGGAAGGGATGAGTGAGGGTGTGAGGGGGAAGGGGGTGAATGGGGGTGTGAGGGGGAAGGGATGAGTGAGGGGACTGGGAGTGAGGGGGAAGGGATGAGTGAGGGTGTGAGGGGGAAGGGGAGAGTGGGGATGAGTGGGAAGGGATGAGTGAGGGTGTGAGGGGGAGGGGGTGAATGGAGGTGTGGGGGGGAGGGTGGTGAGTGAGGGTGTGGGGGGTGAGAGTGAGGGGGGAGTGGGTGTGAGGGGGAGGGGGTGAATGGAGGTGTGGGGGGGAGGGTGGTGAGTGAGGGTGTGGGGGGTGAGAGTGAGGGGGGAGTGGGGGTGAGGGGGAAGGAGTAAGTGGATGTGTGAGGAGGAGGGGGGTGAATGAGGGGGAGCAGGGTACATAGGTATGAGGGGGAGGGGTGAGTGAGGGTGGGGGGATGAGGGGGTGATTGGGGTGAGTGAGGATGAGGGGAATGAAGTGAGTGAGGGTGAGGTGAGTTTACCCTCATGCCAACAGGGTGTTGGGGGGGGTGTTGGTGATGTGTTATTTGTGGGTGAGGAGAGGGATGCCTGTCTTTAGTGATTGGGGGGAAGTGGTGATGTGTTATTTGTGGGTGAGGAGAGGGATGCCTGTCTTTAGTGATTGGGGGGGTGTTGGTTATGTGTTATTTGTGGGTGAGGAGAGGGATGCCCGTCTTTAGTGATTGGGGGGGTGTTGGTGATGTGTTATTTGTGGATGAGGAGAGGGATGCCTGTCTTTAGTGATTGGGGGGGGGTGGTGATGTGTTATTTGTGGGTGAGGAGAGGGATGCCCGTCTTTAGTGATTGGGGGGGGTGGTGATGTGTTATTTGTGGGTGAGGAGAGGGATGCCCGTCTTTAGTGATTGGGGGGGTGTTGGTGATGTGTTATTTGTGGGTGAGGAGAGGGATGCCTGTCTTTAGTGATTGGGGGGGTGTTGGTGATGTGTTATTTGTGGGTGAGGAGAGGGATGCCTGTCTTTAGTGATTGGGGGGGTGTTGGTGATGTGTTATTTGTGGGTGAGGAGAGGGATGCCTGTCTTTAGTGATTGGGGGGGGTTGGTGATGTGTTATTTGTGGGTGAGGAGAGGGATGCCTGTCTTTAGTGATTGGGGGGGGGTGTTGGTTATGTGTTATTTGTGGGTGAGGAGAGGGATGCCTGTCTTTAGTGATTTGGGGGGTGTTGGTGATGTGTTATTTGTGGGTGAGGAGAGGGATGCCTGTCTTTAGTGATTGGGGGGGTGTTGGTGATGTGTTATTTGTGGGTGAGGAGAGGGATGCCTGTCTTTAGTGATTGGGGGGGGTTGGTGATGTGTTATTTGTGGGTGAGGAGAGGGATGCCCGTCTTTAGTGATTGGGGGGGTGGTGATGTGTTATTTGTGGGTGAGGAGAGGGATGCCTGTCTTTAGTGATTGGGGGGGGGTTGGTGATGTGTTATTTGTGGGTGAGGAGAGGGATGCCTGTCTTTAGTGATTGGGGGGGTGTTGGTTATGTGTTATTTGTGGGTGAGGAGAGGGATGCCTGTCTTTAGTGATTGGGGGGGTGTTGGTTATGTGTTATTTGTGGGTGAGGAGAGGGATGCCCGTCTTTAGTGATTGGGGGGGTGTTGGTGATGTGTTATTTGTGGGTGAGGAGAGGGATGCCCGTCTTTAGTGATTGGGGGGGAGGTGGTTATGTGTTATTTGTGGGTGAGGAGAGGGATGCCTGTCTTTAGTGATTGGGGGGGAGGTGGTTATGTGTTATTTGTGGGTGAGGAGAGGGATGCCTGTCTTTAGTGATTGGGGGGGGTTGGTGATGTGTTATTTGTGGGTGAGGAGAGGGATGCCCGTCTTTAGTGATTGGGGGGGGGTTGGTTATGTGTTATTTGTGGGTGAGGAGAGGGATGCCTGTCTTTAGTGATTGGGGGGGGGTTGGTGATGTGTTATTTGTGGGTGAGGAGAGGGATGCCCGTCTTTAGTGATTGGGGGGGTGTTGGTGATGTGTTATTTGTGGGTGAGGAGAGGGATGCCCGTCTTTAGTGATTGGGGGGGGGTTGGTGATGTGTTATTTGTGGGTGAGGAGAGGGATGCCCGTCTTTAGTGATTGGGGGGGGGGTTGGTGATGTGTTATTTGTGGGTGAGGAGAGGGATGCCTGTCTTTAGTGATTGGGGGGGTGTTGGTGATGTGTTATTTGTGGGTGAGGAGAGGGATGCCTGTCTTTAGTGATTGGGGGGGTGTTGGTTATGTGTTATTTGTGGGTGAGGAGAGGGATGCCTGTCTTTAGTGATTGGGGGGGAGGTGGTGATGTGTTATTTGTGGGTGAGGAGAGGGATGCCCGTCTTTAGTGATTGGGGGGGTGTTGGTTATGTGTTATTTGTGGGTGAGGAGAGGGATGCCTGTCTTTAGTGATTGGGGGGGGGTTGGTGATGTGTTATTTGTGGGTGAGGAGAGGGATGCCTGTCTTTAGTGATTGGGGGGGTGGTGATGTGTTATTTGTGGGTGAGGAGAGGGATGCCTGTCTTTAGTGATTGGGGGGGTGTTGGTTATGTGTTATTTGTGGGTGAGGAGAGGGATGCCTGTCTTTAGTGATTGGGGGGGTGTTGGTGATGTGTTATTTGTGGGTGAGGAGAGGGATGCCTGTCTTTAGTGATTGGGGGGGTGTTGGTGATGTGTTATTTGTGGGTGAGGAGAGGGATGCCTGTCTTTAGTGATTGGGGGGGGGGTTGGTGATGTGTTATTTGTGGGTGAGGAGAGGGATGCCTGTCTTTAGTGATTGGGGGGGTGTTGGTGATGTGTTATTTGTGGGTGAGGAGAGGGATGCCTGTCTTTAGTGATTGGGGGGGGGGTTGGTGATGTGTTATTTGTGGGTGAGGAGAGGGATGCCTGTCTTTAGTGATTGGGGGGGGGGGGGTTGGTTATGTGTTATTTGTGGGTGAGGAGAGGGATGCCTGTCTTTAGTGATTGGGGGGGGGGTTGGTGATGTGTTATTTGTGGGTGAGGAGAGGGATGCCTGTCTTTAGTGATTGGGGGGGTGTTGGTGATGTGTTATTTGTGGGTGAGGAGAGGGATGCCTGTCTTTAGTGATTGGGGGGGTGTTGGTTATGTGTTATTTGTGGGTGAGGAGAGGGATGCCTGTCTTTAGTGATTGGGGGGGGTTGGTGATGTGTTATTTGTGGGTGAGGAGAGGGATGCCTGTCTTTAGTGATTGGGGGGGTGTTGGTGATGTGTTATTTGTGGGTGAGGAGAGGGATGCCTGTCTTTAGTGATTGGGGGGGTGTTGGTGATGTGTTATTTGTGGGTGAGGAGAGGGATGCCTGTCTTTAGTGATTGGGGGGGTGTTGGTGATGTGTTATTTGTGGGTGAGGAGAGGGATGCCTGTCTTTAGTGATTGGGGGGGTGTTGGTGATGTGTTATTTGTGGGTGAGGAGAGGGATGCCTGTCTTTAGTGATTGGGGGGGGTGGTGATGTGTTATTTGTGGGTGAGGAGAGGGATGCCTGTCTTTAGTGATTGGGGGGGTGGTGATGTGTTATTTGTGGGTGAGGAGAGGGATGCCTGTCTTTAGTGATTGGGGGGGTGTTGGTGATGTGTTATTTGTGGGTGAGGAGAGGGATGCCTGTCTTTAGTGATTGGGGGGGTGTTGGTGATGTGTTATTTGTGGGTGAGGAGAGGGATGCCTGTCTTTAGTGATTGGGGGGGGTGTTGGGTGATGTGTTATTTGTGGGGTGAGGAGAGGGATGCCTGTCTTTAGTGATTGGGGGGGGGGTTGGTGATGTGTTATTTGTGGGTGAGGAGAGGGATGCCTGTCTTTAGTGATTGGGGGGGTGTTGGTTATGTGTTATTTGTGGGTGAGGAGAGGGATGCCTGTCTTTAGTGATTGGGGGGGTGTTGGTGATGTGTTATTTGTGGGTGAGGAGAGGGATGCCTGTCTTTAGTGATTGGGGGGGGGTTGGTGATGTGTTATTTGTGGGTGAGGAGAGGGATGCCTGTCTTTAGTGATTGGGGGGGTGTTGGTTATGTGTTATTTGTGGGTGAGGAGAGGGATGCCTGTCTTTAGTAATTGGGGGGGTGTTGGTGATGTGTTATTTGTGGGTGAGTGAGAGGGATGCCTGTCTTTAGTGATTGGGGGGGGGTGGTTATGTGTTATTTGTGGGTGAGGAGAGGGATGCCTGTCTTTAGTGATTGGGGGGGTGTTGGTGATGTGTTATTTGTGGGTGAGGAGAGGGATGCCTGTCTTTAGTGATTGGGGGGTGTTGGTGATGTGTTATTTGTGGGTGAGGAGAGGGATGCCTGTCTTTAGTGATTGGGGGGTGTTGGTGATGTGTTATTTGTGGGTGACCCGTGAG